>OZ025250.1:19749168-20015352 GCA_964019135.1 Arenicola marina | reverse complement strand
TATGGACCTGAGCGGCATGGGCTGCTATCCTCTTTATATATAGAAACGGTCATTAACAGGTCAAGGTGGGGCACGGGATACAGGATGAGGCTCTTGGCCTGGGGTCATATACCAGAACGTCCATGCAGGAGGGGGGTCGGGGTGAAGTTAAGCCGCAATAATATTATACGGAGTGGATATTGGGTGCATGTCAGAGGCTAGGAGGAGCACAGCATCGGAGGCATATTGCCAGACATCAGATGGAAGATAAATCTATATCTTTATGACTGTGGATGGGACAGATACAGTTGCATTTCTGCGAAGTTCCACATGACAAGGACTTAGCACAATTGGGTACCCCTAGCTAGCCCGTACCGAATGCAAAAAAACACCCTATATAATCAATAAGGGTTTAATTGTTATTAATTAATTATCAATTGATGATGTCAATCATAATAACGACTGGCTTTATATGTAATACATATAGCACGGGTTGCAGAGCCGGTGACCCTTCAAACCAGCGTCACAGCATGGCCGTGAGAAACGCGTCAAGGTCGGCTTGAGTAGTGCTTCCCCCTGGTGATCGAATGAAGTACCTCTTGAGTAAAAACAGTTCTACTGTCCAGGTGATTGTTTAGATTTTTTCCAGCAGACAAGTTCTGGTCAATATGGTCCCTTCCAGGCCCAACATTCTGTGTTCAATTGATACATCATATGAGATTTGGGCCACAAAATAACCTGGATTTTCTGTCTGATTCTTGGTTGGCATATATCGTGACAATGGAAATTAAGGGTCAAGGTATAGGGACGGACCACGTCTCCAGGGAGTAACTCCTGCTCTTTGCGAAGACAGATATGGAATCTCTATCGTGTACGCCCTACCCCCCCCCCCCCCCACCGCTTGGGCTGGCCCAGCACAGCACACTGGACAATCAGGGGCGGATCCAGAAAATCTGAATAGGAAGGATCGGATCCAGATATGCTGGATAGGGGGGGGGCGTTTTGGTTTTGGTTTCATATCTTAAATGGTATAAATTATATAAATTTCGGCCCTGAAACGGGGGGGGCCGGAGCCGGGTCGGCCCCCCCTTGGATCCGCCCCTGACAATAACCGACCGCGCTACCCACTGGGCCACGGGGTATCCCCCCTGGGGTATCTGAATTCCAACACGATCCTCTACAGAGTGTCGTTACACTCCGATCCATCAAATTACGCTGGAATGTTCTTTACCTCAAAGGCGGATTCTCCTGATTGATAACCCTCATGTTACAAAAAAAAGTAGCCTTTTGTACCTTTGTGCAATGGTTGCTTGTTGGTTGTATATTCAAGACGCTTGAACCATATCGCGTCAATGGAAGAAGGGAGGGAAGAGCGGAGCCATGTCCCCGGGGGTAACCCCCTACTCTTTGCGAAGAAGGACATGGGAGCTTTACCTTGCGACAACACAGACATGGCCACAGCGGGCCTCGAACCACCGACCACACAGACATGGCCACAGTGGGGCTCGAGCCACCGACCACACAGACATGGCCACAGTGGGGCTCGAGCCACCGACCACACAGACATGGCCACAGTGGGGCTCGAGCCACCGACCACACAGACATGGCCACAGTGGGGCTCGAGCCACCGACCACACAGACATGGCCACAGTGGGGCTCGAGCCACCGACCACACAGACATGGCCACAGTGGGGCTCGAGCCACCGACCACACAGACATGGCCACAGTGGGGCTCGAGCCACCGACCACACAGACATGGCCACAGTGGGGCTCGAGCCACCGACCACACAGACATGGCCACAGTGGGGCTCGAACCACCGACCACACAGACATGGCCACAGTGGGGCTCGAACCACCGACCACACAGACATGGCCACAGTGGGGCAATGAAACCTACGCAAACAATAACATACGACAATCCACCCGGCTATCCCGTTCCTTTCTCCAAGTCAGCTTTCGTAAACTATCTCTCAAAGCCTCATTTGTTTTTTTCTACGCTCATCTCTCGTCGTTTGTTACTGTACAGAGACCAACATTCTACAACGGGAAAACATTGGAATTTAGACGCAAGCCAGACATTGCAAGCAATATTGTTGTCTCTCAGATGTGGGGGCTACGCGGGTGAAGGGGGGTGGGGGGGGGGGGAGGGCATATGATAACGGCCTCTGTCGTTGTCTGCCGACTGTGCATGGGGCGTAAAGGACATACCCGCCAATTAACAAAAGAAGTTTAACTGTTTTCTTTATGGGATCAGAATGCTTAACGTTCTCACTGGTGGAAATATGAAAGTAATGCGGGCAGAAGAATACACAAAAACCGTTAAACAAAACCAGTGTCTGTTGTGTATCAGTAAAGGGTGCACTCGCCTGTCTTAGGGGGCACCCGCGGTGGCCGAGGCGGCAGCGGGTTAACACTTGATACACAAGTTAATGGTTCATACATGTTAATTCAGGCGGCTAGGAATGGACTTCGTGCACCCCCCCCCCCACCTCCACAAACTCTGCACTGCATTTCTGATGTATACCCCCACCTTCCCCGCCCCCCCCCCCCCACCCACTCCCCTTCCCTTCCGTCATAAGTGAGTATATTGCCTATGCCATATTCCTCATTCATCGGTCAAGTCTCAAGAAGTGCCACCTTCTCCCTCCCCCTCCCTCCTTCAGATTTGCAACTCCCTACCATGTTCGCGATTCATCGGCAAACTCATCCCACTCAGTGCCCCCCCCCCCCCCTCCCCTTCTCCTCCCCCTTCAGCTATGTGGATCCGCCTTTGTCCGGAATATAAATAACACTATGTATGCACACAGGTTACATCAAACACCAATTCAACCACAGCAAAATGATCACAGTTGGCACAGATTAACGGCCTCCATGGGGGAGAGGGAGGGATTCCACTCAACGTCTAGCATACCACGTGTCTGCCACGCGTTTCCAATATATCAGATTGGTTGGTTCGTTGGTTATTCACGACCACTTTTGGTCATATCGCGTCAATGGGAGAAGGAAGGGAGAGTGGAGCCATGTCCCCGGGGGTAAGCCCCTACTCTTTGCGAAGAAAGACATGGGATCTTTATCCTGCGACCACAGAGACATGGCCACAGTAGAGCTCGAACCACCGATCTACGTGCCGTTAGGCTCTCAGGTGGCCAGAGCACTGAATGCGCAATATATCAGAGGATCCATACATGCGAAGGGATGCTTACTGGCTGGGTGTATGACCCGGCTTATCAAATCATGGTAACCATGTGGTCCATACACACCCCCAGCCACCCACCCGCTTTGGGAGGTAAAACATCCGCGTAGCTATTGCGTCCACTCACACTTCAGTGGCTGATCCTGTCCCGTATATATGATATATATTATAACGATAATGCATGTATAGCAAACGATTTCACTATTTATTCTTGAATAATAGTTGACATCTGTTACGATTGATTCATATGAAAATAGAAATTTGTTCATGTAACTACAGTTGCCTCACATTTACGACACGTATTTTCTTGCTGTCGCGCCATCGCTCGTTTACAGAAAAAACGGTTGTGTTGATGTTGATTCAACACAATGTGGGGGTAAAATTGCGGAACGGCGCTCCATACATGCTACTTGACTCATGCGTTTGGCGTTCGCCCTGGATGCGAAGAGTGAGAAATATCGACTTTAAATTCGCTCGAGTGTCAAATAAATCGGATGAACGCGGAGGCACGTGTTGTTTGTCTTTTCAAACCATGCAATCGACAGAACGATTTCGACCGCCATTCGCTTGCTGTTGAACATCACGGACGGTGTTTAACGTGTGGTATTATGTGTGGACGTGTGGAGCTTTATCGCTTTGACGCTGAACTTCACCAAAAAGCGACACAGAACGTGGTGAAAACTCGACATTCGACACTGAGAATTTAAAACATCGACACTGGACCCCCCCACCCCCCACCCCCCACCTTCCAGACCCCTATTAACAAAACTCTCCTTCTGTAGCAGCTAACATCAGGGGGCGGATCTAGACTTTAGGGGGTGGGGGGGGGGGCTTGAATTCCGACATTACAGTGCATAGGCGGCGGAAGCAGGGGGGGGGGGGCACTGGTCCTTCTTTAGCATCAGGTTGCTGCTCGTGGACAGGGATAGAATTCTTTATTCTCGGGGGCTAAACTGGTCGGTGGGTGGGGGGCGGCTTCTGCGGCTTGACCAGCGGGTGGGGGCTGGGGGGGGGGGGGGCTATAGCCGCAGTAGCCCCCCCCACGCCGGATCCGCCACTGAACATCATCTGCAGTCAGTGCGGTGAGAACGTAACAAAGCACATGTATAGCATGTCCACTGCGGTAACTGTTGTCAGCGTCCGACTATTGATCTCATACTCACACGAAAAGCTCAGTTTAGTCAATAGATCCACCGTGTATTCACATGTACATATATCAGCGAGAGATATGTGAGCAGCGGTTAACAAAACTCCCTCACCTTGAAGTTTTAGTGCACTCCGCATGTTTGGTCTCAGATGTGCCACCGTCACCCACCCAGAGGCTGCTGTTGTTGTTTTCTTAATTTATGTTTGTTTACAACCAGGGATCATCCGCAGCGAGCATGCGGGCAGAATCCTAGTGCCTGGCCGGGAGAGGTTGCCACGCTACATCTGCAAGCTATGCATGGCCGCAAACATTGAGTACATATGTATCCGTGGTGTGCAGCTTACGAGAGCGATGTCTTGTTTGGCTTTGGTCTCGAGCATGCAGGCCGCCTCCCGGCTTGGCCTGGCATACCTGTCCACACCTCACTGCTGGGCCACTGTTCTCCAGATCCAGCTGACGTCAATAGACTGAGCCAGGCTCTCAATCAATCACTGGTGTTTTAATCCAATCATGTGGCGAAAAGATGTATTCCACGTGCGTTATGTCGGACAAACAAGTCGGAGAAACAAAGCAGCATGTCACTTTGTTGTCAGTTTCAGAGATGAGTACTGCTCACTTTATCTACCATCTGCATATGATAAGGGATATACATATGTGCCGCCCAAATGACCCATTTTCCTCTTTTTTTCTCTCTATCATCGGAGCAGAAGCCAATAATTTCTCTCGATGTGCCCGTTGACGTTTTATCAGCATTTCAGCTATTGACTATATATTCCAGTTGATATCGAAAGTGTTCAAATAATTAACCTCCATATACATTGTCATGACTGTTGGTGTCTTTATGGATGCCTTCTTCAAGCAAAACTTTCTCTCTCAATGAACCTAGGTCAGACCCTGGGTCAGACCCTGGGCAGGCCCTGGGACAGAACCTGGATCAGACCCTGGGCAGACCCTGGGCAGGCCCTGGGTCAAACCCTGGGTCAGACCCTGGATCATTCAGACCCACGGAAGCCTACAGGTCCAGCCTACGGCTATCTATATATACGGCAACCAGAGTGAAGGGCACAATGGGAGACTTCCATCCAGCTGGCCTGTCAGATAAAGCTGCACTGAGTCACTTCGCGGCTGCGGGCGAGGCGAACTAGCACTAGGATGCTGCCCGCAGGGTTGATCTATGGCTCTGGTGCTTGGGGCCATTATAGATGTGGTAATTCCCTTGATTGATTGGTGTCGTAAGAACGGCTGCCTGGTTACTTTGACCCGCAACCGGAAGCGAGGCGGGCGTCTTGATTGGGGAGATGGATTTGGTGTGATAGACAACGATCCAGACCCATGGGACAGTGCGGGTGGGGGTAGGTGGCGGGGGGGGGGGGGGGGGGGGGGGGGGGGGGGGGGGAGGGGGGGGGGGAGGCGAGCAGAGCGGGGTTGTGTCGAGGTTACACGCAGTTGGGTGGCGGCCTGAGCCTTAACACCTGGGGTGGCAGATTGAGGGGTGGGTAAGGGCGCGAGGGAGGCGGGGAGGTGCGGGGGCGTTCATGCCATTGTAGTATTTCTGGTCCCAGGCCCGAATGGACGTCAAAAAGTTCACTCCTTCAACAGGCGGGATTCGAACCTGCGACCCTTCGCATACAGGGTGAACGCCTAACGCATTAGATCAAAGGAAAATTCCCGTTTGGCCCGAGGCTCCTGGGTGTCTCGTATCCACCGGGCCTGGGCCGAGATATCACACCATGCTATAGAAATATCCAGGGTCGGGCAGAATGATTGAATACATATACTCAATGCATCGGTAAGAACCCGTGATCGTCAGCCTCACTTGTATAGGGTCTTCTCGTTTATTGTGGTCCACAATACCTCACAATGTGCCTGGGTTCGAACCCCACCTGTGCAAATAGGTCCCTTCAATCTATACAGGAAGAAGACATCACGTATCTCTGCGAAGGGGTCGGGGGCTGCCTCCGGATGCGTGGCGCATTGCGACCTTCAAGAGCCGTGTGTGAACTCGTGTGGTAAGCAGGCTGCAGATCTGCAGGTCGTGGGTTCGAACCCCGCCACCCTGCATCCGGTGCAAGTTTCACTCAACCCTAGTTCCGGACTACATCGATAAATTAACCTTAAACCATGAAAATGATGAAATCATATACAGACAATATATTTATCATTCTAATGTAATCAAATAATGCTAATAGTCTCATAAGGTGACTTGAGTCTACAGGCGCTTTGATCCGTAGCTTAATTAGATGGAACCCCCAAACAAATCGAGCCCCAGCCAAGACATGTCATCCTGTGCTTGGGGCTATCTTATAGACTTATGTTATTATTTATTGTAATCCCAATCAGCCTGATTATAGTAACTTTCAAGCTGGCCGGGTTCTTAACATTTAACCAATCTAAATTTTCTCTATTAATGCTGAGACATGGGGTGCCCTGACCTAGCTAGACTATAAAACTTTGTACATCAAAACCCATACCTGTAATCTGTTTTATAGGGGTACCCCCCCCCCCAGTCTTGTTTATAGAGGGATACCCCCAGAGGTACCCCCCACCCACTACTGATTTACAGCGCCTGTGGTCCTTACATTGTATTTCACAAGGACCTTAGGCTTTCTCAATCCTGGGCCTGTGTCAATCGATCTGTGGTGCCTGTGGGGGGAATGCATTACATGGGGTGCTACATTCCAAGTGCTTACAATTGATTTATTACCTAATTCACATTTAATGGCAAACATAGCAAACTCTCTAGATAACACACACACATAAAAAAAACTATACTGTTATGAGCTGGTGAAATCCACTGGAAGTTGACATCCACTGGTGAAAGCTGAAGAGATTGCATGTCATGTACGCATGAGTAGGGTTTTTTTTTTTGGCCGAAGATTGATTACTGTAAGATATATATGTATATATATCAATGAAACCCACTGATTTGAAGAAAAATTACCTCTAGTTTCATGCTTTATTACGTCAATTTCTAGACTTTCGAGACTTTGTCGCAGCTATAATAATAAATAGTTGTGATGGCAAAAAGTTAAAATAAAAATGGCATTACAATGGGAATTACGTCAATACGTCATACTGCCAAAGCTATGCATTATGGCAAGCCAAAGTGGGATTTATTTTGAATATTAATCTAGATGTATCCCCAAAGAATAGCTGAATTAATAAATATATGCTTGCATTTTTTAGGTAGCACCTATCCATATTAGGTAAGATAAGATAAGATAAAGTTTTATTTAACGTCGGTATGTAAAAGTCAACAATAAACATTAGCTAATATAGCACACGTGCTATTGACCGACAATGATAAAATGACATGAGCGGATGTGATATATGTACATATGACAATGAAAATATTACAACCTTTGCATCTCATAAAACCTTCCCTATTAGCTATGTTACTTAATGTGCACGAATTACAGTGACACAAGAACACATCCGAGGTTGACAGCGTTGTTTTATTCTATATAATAAACTTGATTGTACCAAATTAAAAGGCCTCAGACCCACAGTACAACATGAACAAACATGAAGATCTTTCAGATTTTGTGAGTATGTAACTTCCTGCATGAGCGTCATGAGAAGGCTGATAAATCGTCATCTCAGACACTCTGTCTGAGATCTCCCTGGTCTTGCGATATCAGCCATATTTGCTCACCTATAATCTTGTACTTGTTTATAGGGGCCCCATCCAGCTGATTTACGGGGTTTGTGGTCCATACATTGTAGGGTCAATCCGTTGAATGTTGGAGAGTGGGGTAATGTCGGGCACTTATACAAAATAGCTTACAGGTTGCAAAATAAAAGTCAAATGGTTCAATTTCACAGACACAGGGGGCGCGTTTCTTTGGTACCCCGGGTGTATCCCTACGGTGGACCGAATACGCACATTACGCATCGGTTCACCGCCCGACACTTCTTTCACCCGGGTATGGATGCGCGCGCATGCATTCGGTATGCCGATGTACCCCGTTCTAAACAGCACGGGGCATTCGGGAGAAGATGGCGGCTGATTGAAAGGTGATTAGAGTAGGTTGGTTCCAGTGCCTTAATGTGCACCGGATGTGAACAGTGTGTGCATTTCATTGGAATAGGCATATCCCTATCGGCATACTCGGAAGTTCCCTGTCACGTGTTGCGGGCCCGGGGCGGGATACCGAACCTGGCCCAAAGAAATGCGCCCAATGTCCCGAGAGGTGTATGGGCTGAATTTGAGCCTTCATGCGCACAAAAGCGGCCTAAAACACCAACCTTCCCTTTCATTTCGCGGTAAATTACAGTGGCGGATCCAAAAATGTAGGAAATGGGAGTGGGGTGAGGTGTGGGAGTTGGGCACCATTTATTTCAGTACTAGCCAGGCGTGGATTCGGTGAGAAACTAGAGACCGGGGAGGAGGGAGGGCTGGTGCAGGGCGAAGCTTGCAGATTAGGTTTAGGGGGTTGGGGGGGGGGGGGTGGTGAGGTGTGAAACTTGCTAGCGGGGTATCAATACTGGTGAGGTTGTGCTGAAAGAATTGCGCCCCGTGCCCCTTCTGCAGAGAAAGGAGCCTTTTTCCGCCTATTTTCCAGCGAATAGGGGGGCACGTGCCCCCTGTGCCCCCCCCCCCACCCCCCCTCCACCCACCCACCCATGGCTCTGCCACTTCATTGAACCAAGCCGTACACACGAGATAACCTAGGATGGAGGTGTATAAAGCTATCAGTACGTCATACTACCAGAGAGGAGCCTACCAATGGATTTTGCCCCCCCCCCCCTCCCCGCCCTGTTCTTCTTGCGCCAAAAACACTGCCGCGCGCTGCAAAACAGACAAAATAATGTGTTTCCGCTATTATCTTGACCTCAGTCGAGTGATGTATGACAACACACCAATCCCCTCGTTATCAACTGGCTGAGCGCTGACATCTGCCGTTATGGACGTGGCAATGGGCTCAACCTTTGGCACGCGGCGTGAGGGCAATAACTCGTTGTTTATACCCTTTAGCACGTGGCCTTAGTACAACGCGTAGTATATAGGTGAGTGCCTGGCTGGCTGGCGAACACGGTGTGTCTGTGTGCATCTCTTTCCCTCTCTCTGTCTTTTTCTCTCTCCCTTTCTCTCCTTCGTTTGCCCCCCCCCCCCTAACAATTATAGGTAGGCTCCGGGAGAATTTTTTTTCAAAAGGCATCTAAAATGGACACTGACAGAAATTTGTAGTTAAAAAGGCATCTCAAATAGACACTGACAGAAATGTGTAGTTAAAAAGGCAGCTAAAATAGACACTGACAGAATTTGTAGTCGAAAAGGCATCTAAAATAGACACTGACATTCATGACAAAGTGTCATGAATTTGTTACTTATTTGAACACTTTCGATATCAACTGGACTATATAGTCATGAACTGCAATTTTGAAGTCCGTCTGAGATGGGCACATCGAGAGAAAATGTAGATTTCTGCTTCGGGGATTGAGAGAAAAAAGGCGAAAAGGGGTCATTTGGGCGACACATATGTATATACCTAACTATATGTATCCCCCCCCACCCCCGGTTTTATAGAACATCATTTATTTGAGCAAGAACCAACTATTATACAAATACAAATGCGACAAGATGGTAAATTAAATATTGTCGCCATTTGAATGCCTTTATTATCGCGCTGGGAACTCTCATTGTGGTCGCCAGCAGTGCAGCCAAAACAAAATACATCGTTATAGAAACAGTTATTCTGATAGATAGGCCAGTGAGTGAGTCCCAGGGTCCCAGTGTCCCAGTTTCCCAGTGTCCCAGAGCCCCTTAGAATTATGGGACATCGATCAGAAGCCATGATGGGCTCATTCACTGGCAGTATGACGTACTAATAGCTTTATACACCTCCATTCGCCTTATTCACGGAATCGCCATCTTGACGACAAAACGAGGCTGTGCCTGCAAACACTAACTACTTGACTCGTTCAACGCGTGAAATCTAATGGGAGACACTGCTGCGGGTTCGCTGCGAAATAGCTCCCGGGTGATTTCAGTAATAAAATGACCGATTTCAGCCAGATGAAAAGGGTGTGTGTGTTCTGGAGCAAGTACATGTGAAAAATGAGGGTCTTTTGGGGCGAGTATATTTGTGTGTATATAAAGTGGGGTAGCCTATTTCCCGCGGCATGCAAGCCCCCCTATATTTCTTATCTCGCTTTCCACGTTAGCTAGGATCTTTGTGCTGTAACATATCAGTCTATACTATTGTTTTTGTTTTTATTGAGTATTGATTGAATCTTATGTCCCGGACATTCTTTGCCTGCTACCCATATGATAGATAGGCCTACGTGAAAACTTGTGCACACCACCGTTGTTGAATCCCGCGTTTTACCCGGTATTGTATGATTGGAGCATGGGGAGATATTATGCTGGGTATATGGAAGCTGACCTATTTTATCTCATGAAGGGACCAATGTGGAAATAATTCTACCCCCCCCCCACCTCCATGCACGTAGGCCCCTACTGATTGACTGTGCCTGTGCCGTTGCATAAATTAATCGGTCGCTTACGCCTAGATGCACAAGACTAATCTTAAAACAGTGATGACCACTTTTATGTGGTTGTTACACGAAATGCAGCGAAAAAAATGATTGCACCTCTCGGGAATTGAACGCACGAGCCTACTATCATGAGATAAACGCTCTACCGCCTGAGCTACGCGGCTTTCGACGTAAAACTATGCGTTTCAGTGCCTCTGCTTGTAACGCGAGCAACCCGTCCCTGCAAAGTTTGTAATAGATCTACAAGCACTATTAATGTTTGATTTAATTTGCCGTAACTTTCCAATGGACAAATCAACATATGGACCTTAGTTACCTGCCACTAAGCAGATAAGCTCTGTTGAACTGATAACATCCCACAGCTTGTCGGGGATACCCCCTAGCTGGAGGGGGTCACCCGTTCCGTGTGGCATTGGCTAGGCCTAGATCTACACGTTCGGCTATTGTCAAATGTGCTCGAAAAAGATAAAAATTTGCAGAAATAGTTATTATTTGTGAAATAGTTTGAACAATTATGACCTGACAGACTTAGGTCTAGATCAGTCAGTGTAGGACCTCATCAGTGCGTTTAGATCAGTCAGTGTAGGGCCTCATCAGTGCGTTTAGAGCCGGATCAGCCAGTTTAGAATCGGTTCAGCCGGTTTAGGAACGGATCAGCCTAAACGAATAAATACGTCTGACTTGACAGATGGCGCAACAAACTTGAGCAAGTGAGGACAAATGGTGCTCCGTTTGACGTTGACTACAATGAGTGCGAGTCACGCAGTTGCAGCAAGGCACCAGCGTGACGCGCACTCGTTCTAAGAGCACGTGTTTTTTTGTTGGTCCCCAAAAGACCTAAACCGGAAATAGAACCCGCGAGAACTGTACAGCCCTATACCTATATATTCGCCGAAGCCAGATTGGGCCGAGATGATTGACTAGGCCCCAGTCAGTGCCTTTCAATTAGCTGCCGTCAGTGGTACAAACCACTGGCGGCAGGAGATAAAGGCCCTTGTGCCACACACCAGGGCCACACATCATATGCACTAGCCGTTCGCGCGCAAACTTGCAGGTATAGCCTCGTTCTCGCGAGGGAATTCCCAACATGTGAATAAGGCGAATTCGGGGTTCTGTCGTGTGTATGGTTACGTCGTACTGCGTGCTGACGGGCGTCGTGCTGCCCTGCTGTGTGCTGACGGGCGTCGTGCTGGCCTGCGTCGTGCTGTGTGCTGACGGGCGTCGTGCTGCCCTGCGACGTGCTGTGTGCTGACGGGCGTCTTGCTGTCCTGCGCCCTGCTGTGTGCTGATGGGCGTCGTGCTGCCCTGCTGTGTGCTGACGGGCGTCGTGCTGCCCTGCGCCCTGCTGTGTGCTGATGGGCGTCGTGCTGCCCTGCTGTGTGCTGATGGGCGTCGTGCTGCCCTGCGCCGTGCTGTGTGCTGACCGGCGTCGTGCTGCCCTGCTGTGTGCTGACGGGCGTCGTGCTGCCCTGCGACGTGCTGTGTGCTGACGGGCGTCGTGCTGCTCTGCGACGTGCTGTGTGCTGACGGGCGTCGTGCTGCCAAGCGACGTGCTGTGTGCTGACGGGCGTCGTGCTGCCCTGCGCCCAGCTGTGTGCTGACGGGCGTCGTGCTGCCCTGCGACGTGCTGTGTGCTGACGGGCGTCGTGCTGCCCTGCGCCCTGCTGTGTGCTGACCGGCGTCGTGCTGCCCTGCGTCGTACTGTGTGCTGACCGGCGTCGTGCTGCCCTGCTGTGTGCTGACGGGCGTCGTGCTGCCCTGCGACGTGCTGTGTGCTGACGGGCGTCGTGCTGCTCTGCGACGTGCTGTGTGCTGACGGGCGTCGTGCTGCCCTGCGACGTGCTGTGTGCTGACGGGCGTCGTGCTGCCCTGCGCCCAGCTGTGTGCTGACGGGCGTCGTGCTGCCCTGCGACGTGCTGTGTGCTGACGGGCGTCTTGCTGCCCTGCGTCGTGCTGTGTGCTGACGGGCGTCGTGCTGCCCTGCTGTGTGCTGACGGGCGTCGTGCTGCCCTGCGCCCTGCTGTGTGCTGACCGGCGTCGTGCTGCCCTGCGTCGTACTGCGTGCTGACCGGCGTCGTGCTGCCCTGCTGTGTGCTGACGTGCGTCGTGCTGCCCTGCTGTGTGCTGACGGGCGTTGTGCTGCCCTGCGTCGTGCTGTGTGCTGACGGGCGTCGTGCTGCCCTGCGACGTGCTGTGTGCTGACGGGCGTCGTGCTGCCCTGCGCCCAGCTGTGTGCTGACGGGCGTCGTGCTGCCCTGCGACGTGCTGTGTGCTGACGGGCGTCGTGCTGCTCTGCGACGTGCTGTGTGCTGACGGGCGTCGTGCTGCCAAGCGACGTGCTGTGTGCTGACGGGCGTCGTGCTGCCCTGCGCCCAGCTGTGTGCTGACGGGCGTCGTGCTGCCCTGCGACGTGCTGTGTGCTGACGGGCGTCGTGCTGCCCTGCGCCCTGCTGTGTGCTGACCGGCGTCGTGCTGCCCTGCGTCGTACTGTGTGCTGACCGGCGTCGTGCTGCCCTGCTGTGTGCTGACGGGCGTCGTGCTGCCCTGCGACGTGCTGTGTGCTGACGGGCGTCGTGCTGCCCTGCGCCCAGCTGTGTGCTGACGGGCGTCGTGCTGCCCTGCGACGTGCTGTGTGCTGACGGGCGTCTTGCTGCCCTGCGTCGTGCTGTGTGCTGAGGGGCGTCGTGCTGCCCTGCGTCGTGCTGTGTGCTGACGGGCGTCGTGCTGCCCTGCGCCCTGCTGTGTGCTGACCGGCGTCGTGCTGCCCTGCGTCGTACTGCGTGCTGACCGGCGTCGTGCTGCCCTGCTGTGTGCTGACGTGCGTCGTGCTGCCCTGCTGTGTGCTGACGGGCGTTGTGCTGCCCTGCGTCGTGCTGTGTGCTGACGGGCGCCGTGCTGCCCTGCGTCGTGCTGCGTGCTGACCGGCGTCGTGCTGCCCTGCTGTGTGCTGACCGGCGTCGTGCTGCCCTGCGTCGTACTGCGTGCTGACCGGCGTCGTGCTGCCCTGCTGTGTGCTGACGTGCGTCGTGCTGCCCTGCTGTGTGCTGACGGGCGTTGTGCTGCCCTGCGCCGTGCTGTGTGCTGACCGGCGTCGTGCTGCCCTGCGCCCTGCTGTGTGCTGACCGGCGTTGTGCTGCCCTGCGCCCTGCTGTGTGCTGACGGGCGTCGTGCTGCCCTGCGTCGTGCTGTGTGCTGACCGGCGTCGTGCTGCCCTGCTGTGTGCTGATGGGCGTCGTGCTGCCGTGCTGTGTGCTGACGGGCGTCGTGCTGCCCTGCGTCGTGCGGTGTGCTGGCGTCTTCGCTACCGGTGTCGTCCCGCGTGACTGGGTGTCTCCGCTACCGGCGTCGTCCGCGTGACTTGTTGGTGAATTTATGTATGTATGACTGTGTAGTCTGCTCTCTATGTATTTGCAATGCGTCACCATGTCCCCTCACAGCTAAGTTAAATGAGTCATTTGAATTTTTTGTGCGACGAATGACACAAGACGCGTGTCAGAATCGCTGGAAATTTCTTACGTGGTCGCAGATGTTTATTACCTTCGCTATCGCTTGAGGGCTGACATCGGTAGCGTGGACTTAGATTTCGTGATTAGATGTGTCAGCTAGTTATCTTCTAAGTGTATAAATGCGATCCTAGATTCGTGTCAATTACGCTCAGTATGAGCGACCGGAGGTATGACTGGTATAAAAAAAGTGCTCGAAAAACGAAGATGGTATTCATATTTAGCACCACCAATATCTACTTATTGACGTGAAGTTTGGCACTTCAATCTGAAAATACCTTTGCTTACATATTGGCATTATTCTGTTCCAACAGGTTCCTATTACCGTTAAGTAACACATTTGGCGGGGGAGGGGGTGGGGGGGGGGATGCGCCTTTGCTGTTGGAACAGCCGTAAACACTGTATAAAGTCCCCACACGGGGGCGTTGCAGTCGGTGAATTTACGGCAAGTGAGAAGTTATTGCGCCCTCTGTAGGAAGATTTTAATTGAGCAGGTTACGTCAGTCTGCTGACCTCACACTACACAAGTCTGTGGGACCACCTATTCCCTTCTTTTTCCAGTGAGTCCATGGGAAAGTGACTGCCTAACGTAAGGGGCCCCGGGTGGGGGGGGAGGGGGTCAATTTTAATAAGCATATTGACGGTAACTAAACGTCACACTATTATAGCTCCGGGGGCAAAAGAAATCCCGAAAACACAGTTCTTGTCATAAAGGACCCACCGCGTCTGTGGTAGGCAGACGACAGGGCCGTCATGTATCTCATGTGTGCGTTATGATAATATTTCAGACTTCAGGTAACGAGGGGGGGGGGGGAACTACATGTGCCGCACGGGGTCTGCTGGACCCCCATCCCAGATCGAGATTTATAAGATAGTCAAGGGGAGATCTAGTAGGCGGGGGGGGGTGTCCACACAGCTTTAAAAAAAAGAAAGATGCCGTTTTGCAAAGCAAAACTTAGGCCATCTGCCCCGAGCCCAACCCTCCCCCAGCCTCCTGTCGTTAAAATGTCGAACTCCGCGGACCATTCGTTTTACAATTCCAGGATCCGGGCCTGGTTCGCAAGCTACTGACCTGGAATGCAACAGGAAAGCGGATGACCATGAGTACGGGCGCTACTTTGGTAGAACTTAAAGAAGACCGAAACCTCTTTGCTCGCCTGATGCTCGTTTCTAATTCAAGGCCAGAGATCGACATGAAGGAAACATTAGGCAGACATGAGTTATCGATTGTGCCGAGGTCCATGTTTGCAGCTGATTGAACAATGTTGCATTGCCAGCAAAAGAGCAAGTTGATGGCCATTCTTGAGAATCTGTCGAAAGAAAACAATCCAGCGAATGAAAGAAATGACCGGGGAATGTTGATCATGAAGTTGGCACTTGTGGATGCAATGGCTGAAGTCCAAGCATTGGACAAACCGGACTGTATTAAGAACTGCAGCGAACTGGCTGAACACTTCCCCAACCGCATGTTGGAGAAATACGCCAATGTCGACGAACTGCACCTGATATTTGATCGCTACGATGTGCCAATGTCACTTAAAACAGCCACACGTTGCAGAAGGCAAAGAAACCAGCCAGTGATTTTCTATAGAATTGTCGGTACCACGAACATAGCAACGGTTTCCATGAAGCGGCTGTTATCACATCCGAAGACAAAGATGGAATTAACCTGCTACTTGGCTGAGCAAATGCTGGGGAAGGCTAAAACAGCGGAGAAACACGTAGTTGTAGCATGGGGATCCCAGTGCAGAGCAAGTCACAGAAATGTCACTCATCTTGAAAGCGATCAGGAGGAAGCCGACACAAAGCTGCTGCTGCACGCCTCTGACGCAACAGCCATTGGGGCTTCCACGATCTACATTTATTCCCCGGATACAGACGTCTTCGTACTGTCTCTCAGACGCTACCCGGATCTGTGTCGGGACACCAACTTCGTCACCGGAACTGGTCAGACGCGCCGTGTCATTCCGCTGAAACCTATCTACGAAGCCCTTGGAGAAACGAAAGCTGCTGCCTTGCCGGCCTTTCATGCCATCAGTGGTGCTGACATCACAGGCAGTTTTGCGGGAAAGGGAAAGCTTGCCTTTTGGAACGCGTTCCAAGATTCCAGCGATGAGATTCTGGATGCACTTAGAAGTCTTGGTACAATCCGACTTCCCACTGAAGGCACATGTGCAGCCCTTGAACACTTCATCTACCAAGTGTACCAACCTAACACTAAGATTTCAAAGGTAGAAATACTGAGATGGTGGCTTTTCACGAAGAAGCAAGCCCAGGCAGAGAAGTTGCCACCTACACAAGATGCCCTGTTCCAGGCAATCTTACGCGCTCACTACCAGACCATTATCTGGAACAATGACACCGTGTCAAACCCGGAGATACCATCACCACAAAACTACGGCTGGATCCTTGAAGAAACAAGGTGGGTCCCAATAATGACACTCCAGCCGCCTGCGCCAAACTCCATACTTCACTTGGTAAAGTGCGGGTGTGCAAAGACAAGATGCCAGTCAGCAAGGTGTACCTGCAGGAAAGCGGGATTCCACTGCACTGAAATGTGTGAATGTTGCGACATCGGAGACCACTGTGAAAATGTGGAACTGGCAACAGGGGACGAGGAAGAGGAAGACGTAGAAGAGGAAAACGTAGAAGAGGAAGACGACGGAGAGGAAGACGTATAGAGGAAGAAGCGTTTCTATAAATCAGCTTGTATTCGCTTAAATGTATGTTACCGGAATACAATAGACATATATAAATCGGAAAAGTTGAAGTAGTAATTACAGGTAATTAAGTACTTAAACATGTTAGAGGATAGCGAGATTTCACTGCACAGTAATGTGGCAACAGGGGGAAATGTGGCAAGGGATGAGGACGCCTAAGACGAAGGCGTATAAAAGATGAAGCGTCTCTAAAGATCAGCTTGTATTCGCTTAAATGCATGTTGCCGGAATACAATATAGAAATATTCACTTGGAAAAGTTGTTGACTTAGTAATTAAAGGTGCGGCTACATGTACACACACAAGGACATTACGACCGCGAAAACAACGAAATTCTTCATACAAATTCTCACACTATTATTTAAAACCGATCAGCACCTATGGACTAAATCAGGATTTCGGTCTTGCAATTCTCTACAGACTGAATTATCGACTGTCCATATGCTCTACGTTTTTAACAGTGGCAGATCGCTTCTCATTAATGCATTTATGAACTCTAAATGGCCGAAAACCCATGGAATGGAATGGAATGTTGGTGTTTTAGGCCACTTTTGTGCACATACAGGCTAAATTGGGCCAAGGAACCTCCCGAGACGATGAAGGATGAAGGAATGAAACCCGAAAACCCATGTATAGACACCGGAATTAAAGTTCTATGTATCATAGTTTTCCTGATACAGCCGAAAATACGAAAAATGGCAGCCATTTAAAAAAATGGCCGCCATGGCCAATATACCAAATTTCGAAAATCTCAAGAATTTATGTTCATCAGTTTTCGCCTCTGAAAACCCCACACAAAAACACCGGAAGTAAAGTTCTATGTATCGTAGTTTTCCTGATACAGCCAAAAATGTGAAAAATGGCGGCCATTTTGAAAAATGGCCGCCATTGCCAACAGAGCAAATTCCCAGAAGCTCAAGAATTTATATTCGTCAGGTTTTGCCGCCCCAAAACGCACACAAAGACACCGGAAGTAAAGTTCTAGGCATCGTAGTTTTCATGATATAGCCGAAAATATTTCAAAATGGCCGCCATTTTGAAAGATGGCCGCCGTGGCCAACATAGCAAATTCCGAAGAGCTCAAGAATTGATGTTTATCAGTTTGCGCCCCTAAAAAACTCGCACCAAAACACTCGAAGTAAAGTTCTATGCATCAACATGTTCCTTATATAGTCGCAAATGTGAATAATGGCGACCATTTTGAAAGATGGCCGCCATGGCCAACAGAGCAAATTTCCAGAGTGCAACAATCTTTTTATTGCTACGTAGGGTAATCCGAAGATTTTTAAATGGGTACTATCATTTCATTAAAAAATTCCCACGGGATCCATGATGCTCCCTGACTAGGGGGGGGGGGGGGAGGATCACCATCGTGATCAAGGATTTTCATTAATCGTGAACTGGGAATGTTATATTAAATAACCTTGAATAGGGAAGTCACCAATATCTTGTATCCGCCCTTCCTGTGTAGATCTATGTTGGGAGTCCCCCCCCCCACCCCCTCTTATCGCCATAACGTCTCCACAAGTAACTTGAAGTTGAGAGGTGAGGGGGCACTACATCAGTCTACTGTAATTTTGAAAACAACTTCAATCTTAGATGGCTGCATCGAGAGAATTACAGATTTCTGCTCCAGGGATTGAGAGAAATAAACTATAGACGACTCCCACTCTTTGCAGCTATAACATCACATAATTTCCATGCCTTATCATACATAAATGATAAATGCGTACTTTGATAAGTAGCATAATCCACAATGACATGTCAACAGATACAAAGTATCACCTGCCTAAACCAAGCGGTGCATCAGCGTACGGCTGGTCGCGAGAAGAAAGGAAGACGCTGATTGGCTAGCGAAAAGGCAGTGGGCGTGGCTCTGCCCAGTTAACTCACTTGGCGCGAAATGTATAACTAAAAGCATATGACGTCATATGGTTCACGGTCGCTTTTTATCGTCTGCTGCAATAGTCCTCTACAATCAACAACTGTTTCCAGCACGAATCGGTCGTTGCAAATCCAGATTTCCTGAGCTTTACTTTCTTGCCTATTACTCATATATCTCATAATAGGCATTAGGGCTCCATGGCAGGGCGACGAAGGCAACCGAACTGGACAGCGCGCGAGGAAGAGATTCTTATGGAAGAGATAGGGAAACGTTTCTCCATAATCGAAGGCCGTGTTTCTAAGCAAGGAGCCGGAACGGGCGGCGTTAAAACTGGTTCGAGTGACAGTGGGCATGGTGCTGTTACTGTGAGCAAGCGGACAAAACGGAGAAACTGGAGTGCCCAGGAGCAGGCAGTGCTGATGGATGAGATAAAAAAACACCCTTCAATCACTGAAGGTCGTTTATCGAAACAGGAGTCTGGAAAAGGTGGGATCAGGAGGGCTAGACATGAGGCCTGGCAGAAAATTTACGCCGCATTTTCTAGGTAAGTCTTAGATCTAAGGCCGGTGGTTCATCTAAATGACCTAGTCTATAAGCTATAAATATAAGTTAGATCTAATAGGGCAGTCAGTCACCCTATAAACTTATAGATCTAGGCCTTATAAATAGGCCTATGCCTATGGCTATGACCCCCGTTGACGAAAGCCACCCCTCTCACCGGTCGCAAGAATATATAGATCAATAAATCTAGACCTAGTCTGGGTCTAGATCAAGATTTGGATCTGTGCCAATTTGTTGGCCCATTCTAGAACTAGATGGATTCTAGATCTACTTCCTATGCCTAGAGATCTATTTGTCGACTTGACATTTTTATTTCGTCGCGTGTTTGTGTCGATCTATAGATTTAGATGCCTGCTATCGCCTACGTTGACATGCATATTATTCTTTTGTTATTCGTTAATATGTCGATCTATAGACATATAGATCTAATAAACTTATTATAACTTCTGATATTGTCTTTCTTCAGTAAATGTGTGAACGGCGAACGGACGCTGAAACAGCTTAAGAACAAATATTCGAACAAGCTCATGGAAGGTTACTGCAAACTTACCTGAATGATACTCACCTTCACCTTGATTACTGTAAATTCTGTTTAGTTAACATTTTTAATTCCAACATATGTGACTAACTTGCTGCCAGGGAACAAAAGTAGATTAAATCTAACATTCCTTGTGCGTCGACTGCCTAACTTTAAGGAAACTATTATTGATAAATATTACAGCCTTACCTCTAATATTTGATTAATAAATCAACTTGTTTGGTATGATATAAACGTATAAGTGTATTACAGAGAGAGAGGCATCCCGTGGCCCTCGCCCACTGACTGCAGCAGAGAAGATGTACCTGGACATGGTTGAGCGCCATAACAAAACGCCCACAGTACCCACACCAGTAGGTATGTGTCTGGGCTTGAGGGCCGTATATACGAGCATATATACACTATTGTTCTCTACCACACCCGCACAATTTTGCATATAGAGATATTTTAATAATTAATTATTTATTTACTTCGCCATTCATAGCGATTTACTTCAATTCGCCATGCATAACGATTTACTTCGATTCTTCATTCCTAACAATTTATTTCCAAACAGTTTATTCGATAGTAATCTTTAATTCTATATTGGATGCAGGTGGCGTCATGCAAGACTATGCGTCAAAACTAGTCCTAGTGTCTCGTTGGGTTATTCAATTATATTGTGCTTTAATTACTACATGGAACATCCTTCAAATACCAAGCCACGCTGGTGAAGGGTTAATTAATAATCATTTAATCATAATATAATAATATTATAATAATTTATAATAATTTAATAATAACGAAATTAAGAATGATGTTATGAATATAAATAATGGAAGTAATATAATGTATGTACATATTGTAAGAAGTAACATGAATATAAATCTTGTAAGTTATATCATAAATATGCATATAGATAATAGATAGAATATATAAATTAATAATAAATAATACATAAATGATTATATACATGTGTGAATTGTCTAATGTTGAGATATCCATATGGCAGGTAGCGCGACTGTTCGCGTGATCCCCGCCGGCTCTGGCGTCCCGGGTCGCCAGCCTCTTATAGTAGGGAATGTGCGGCTGCGTGCGCAGGCAACGGGCTCCATTCCTCTTATGGCTTCTCTGCCTGGCGTCCTGGGAACCTTAGCATGTAAGTCATTGGAGAAACAACGCTTCACGAGAAACAAAGGCGCGTAAGTTATTGTGGTAAAAAGGCATTTCAAGAAACTAAGGCACGTAAGTTATTATAGGGAAACGCATCTCAAGAAACTAAGGCATGTCGATCACTGTCAGTAATATGCTTGCAACAAAACGTTAAATTAAATGGTATCACGTGATGGAATGCGAGGGCTCATAGTTCGCTCATTTAACCTATAGGGGCCCATCTATCTCAGACGGCATGCAGGCTGCACTGCAGAATAACCAATCTAATCTCATTTTTTTGTCCCCGGAGGCTACTCGGCACAATTTGAATCACTTTTTATATCTGTGTAGTAAATATGTTAAATGGTACCATTGTTTTTGTTTTGTTTTGCTGTTTAAGCTATAGGCTAAATAATATGCGGTACCATGTTGTCAATGACCAGAAACAAAAATCCAATACCTTACATGTAGATTTTCATTCCCAGGTGCTAACATGAGAGGAGATGCTGCCGCTCAGCTTGAACTGCTCCGACTGAATCTGCGGAAGGAAAAACTGGCTTTTCAAGTACTAAAGTTGAAGAAAGAGTTGTTGGAAGGAAAAATAAAATTGATGGATTCTCAAAACAACGTGTGAGAATTCAAACGATTACTCACTTATTCTATTGTTTGTGAAAACTATTTAATTACTTAATTAGGTCTCTACTTCAATTTATGGATAGAATAGTCATTGAAGAACACATTAGGACTCGAGTTCTAACCTCAGTATGTGAAATGTTCGATCTTTACCGAATGCCCTCATGCCAATGCATTGCTCCTATTGACATTTGCACTCACTGAAATTTGGGAAATATGGAGCATAAATACGAGGATTTCGGCAACTGAGTTTTGATGAAGTTTTGATGAAGGCAATGAAAGCGATTCATCTATGTTGGCAGAACTGGATGCCGAGTTTCAACTTCCGCAACAGGAATTGTTACAGTTCTTTCTGTAGATATTTTAATATATAGAATATAGTATATATCTAAGTGTTGAACGTCGTGACAGTCGCCTAGTTATAACTATATCCAGTGGTAAACGCACATGCTTAGTGGAGAAAAGGTTTTCCTGAAATAAAAAGATAAGTTTCATATTCAACCCCTTGTGTTCACATTTATCATGACGAAAATGTTTGTATCTGGTCGATAGTTGTGGACTTGATTAAATACACAAGAAGCTATCACCTGGATGAATCGGTCGTTGTAAATCCAGATTTCCCGAACTGCAGTTTCTTTTATATACTTATATCAGTGGCGGCTCCAGGAATTTGTGAAAGGAAATATTTTACATAAAAAAGCTAAAGTTTTCCTAAAACATTGACTTTAACAGTGCTTGTCCCGCCCCGGGCGCCCCCCCCCCCCCCCGCCTGGATCTGCCACTGTACATCATAATAGGCATTAGGGCTCCATGGCAGAGCCACCAAGGCAACCAAACTGGACAGCGCGCGAGGAAGAGATTCTTATGGAAGATATAGGGAAACGTTTCTCCATAATCGAAGGCCGTGTTTCTAAGTAGGGAGGTGGAACAGGCGGCGTTAAAGCTTGGTCGAGTGACAGTAGGCATGCTGCTGTGACTGTGAGCAAGCGGAAAAAACGGGCGCTCTAGCCTACTGAGCTATCGAGGCGGCCCCACGATGGAAAAAGGAAACTCCCTTAGCATAACCCTCAGCGGGTTCTCTATCCGTTTGCGGAAGTATATATCTGTGAAAGAAATGCACATTGAAAGTTCCAGATTGTATACTTTAAACGCTACGGTATGACCTATGCATGATATATCCGCCAATAGTTTGTTCCTATGCCATATCAAATAAATAACTACAGGGTCAGTCAAACATTAAATACGAACCCATTATTGACCAAGAAACCAATATAGATTTTACATGAAACAGAAACAAGAGAAAAAAGGGTGATATTATGTAAATAGTATACCTTGTACCTGGGCGTTTATCGGAACGTACGCAGATACAATATAACACAAGTGATCAGTCATCGTCCGGTAAAGTACAAAAAGAGCGTTTTCAAGTCTGAAAACACTATCAAACACAGCGAAAAGGTCGGGCTAGATAAAAAAATAGTTTAATGATTTTATTGAGCTAGATTTTTTGGAACGGCTCCCACCGCTTCTGTCGCAATTGGTATTTAAGCCTGCGAAAACACCAAAGGCTCGGTCTTTGGTGGTCGCTGATTAACCATCCTTAGGCAACTACTATTCTAAACATTTTCAACGTAATTTATTGGCATTATGTAAGGGGGGTCATTGGCGTAATTGAGCATTTGGGCTTACGGAGCGGAGCGCTGCCTGATATGGCCTACTTTGGGGGAGTAGGAGTCTTGATGACACTGATCGTGCTGTGGTCCTGTCTGCTCAAACCAGGGGAGGGCGCCGCCAGGAAGAATGTCTTGTTCATCGTATCGGACGACTTGGGACCGGCGATGTCGTCCTATCAGGGCCAGGGCGTGATCTCCGCCGAGATGCACACGCCGAATCTGGATCAGTTGGCCGCCAGCAGTCTGTTGATGACGCGCCCGTACGTCCAGTACGCCGTGTGCGGTCCGAGTCGCGTCTCCTTCCTGACAGGACATCGCCCGGACACCACCCACGTGTACAATCTAGTCGACAACTTCCGGGATGTCGGGGGCAACTACACGACTATCCCGCAGCACTTCAAGCAGCAGGGCTACCACAGCGTGGGGTTCGGCAAGATATTCCACCCCGGCGCCGCCTCTGATGGCAACGACCCCATGTCGTGGTCTATGGCAAGCCAAAGTGGACTTTAATGGAGTATTTGCACATATGTCCAAATAATTAAAGATATCTTTAAATATTTGGACATATCTTTAAATAATTGGACATATCTTTAAATAATTGGACATATCTTCAAATATTTAAAGATATCTTTAAATCATTTGAAGATACCTTTAAATGAATTAATGATATCTTTAATTCATTTAAAGATATCTTCAAATCACTGTGCTTATGGTTAGTATTTGCATATATCTATAAATGAATTAATGATATCTTTAAATCATTTAATGTTATCTTTAATTGAATTACTGTTATCTTTAATTCATTTAATGATATCTTTAAATGATTTAAAGATATCTTTAAATCATGCCGATTTGGACATATGTGAAATTGAATTACTGTTATCTTTAATTCATTTAATGATATCTTTAATTGAATTATTGTTATCTTTAATTAATTTAATGATATCTTTAATTGAATTACCGTTATCTTTAATTCATTTAATGATATCTTTAATTGAATTACTGTTATCTTTAATTCATTTAGAGATATCTTTAATTTATTTAATGATATCTTTAATTGAATTACTGTTATCTTTAATTCATTTAAAGATATCTTTAAATAAATTAGGCCTACTGATAACAAAAGCGGAACGGATGTACGGATGCTTGGCGCGCCACCGTACGGCGGCATCAACAAAAAGGTATCTAGTCAACTCGACCCAAAACCAACTCGACCCACGACATGCTCGACCCATGGCCTACTCGACCCCTATCAACTCGACCCCTGTACGGAAACGGCATGTGGCAATTCGACCAAATGGAGTGGGTAGAGTTGGGGGCAGAGTTGCGGGGCGGGGGGTGCGAATTTCCTAATCCATGTACCACCCATGTCAGAGTGTAGAGTTGGGGGCAGAGTTGGGGGGGGGGGCGTGCGAATCCTCGAATCCATGTACCACCCATGTCAGAGTCGGAAGCCGCGGTGTTCGAGCCGAGGACAACTCTCCCTCTGCACACTCGTCCACCTTCTAAACAAGGAGGCCAAGTTGGTGACGATGCAAGTGAAGCTCACCTCAGAAGGCAAGCTGTGCCGTTACCAGAGAAAAAAATACACAACATTGCACAAAAAAGTTTTCCTGGCGTGGGATGCGTACAACGCCAAAGACATCAGCGCGTTAACCAACTTTTGAAAAAATGTGCCCATTTCAACGGACCAGCCGTGTAGTTAATGTAATTAGAAAGTGCAATTAGAGATACGGATGCACCGTTGTACACCTCTGTAACCACAGTATTGTAACTTGTGAATCCTGTAATAAAACATTAAAATTTGACGCTTGATACTGCATATCTTCTGACTCCTCCATTTCGAATTGTAAAAATGTGCGCAGATACGGGTTCTGTGCACCCCACGCGCCCGATTGAATTCGAATTACACATATCTTTAATTGAATTACTGTTATCTTTAAATCGAATTAAAGATATCTTTAATTCGATTTAAAGATATCTTTAATTCGATTTAAAGATATCTTTAAATAAATTAAAGATATCTTTAAATGAATTAAAGATATCTTTAATTGATTTAAAGATATCTTTAAATGAATTACTGATATCTTTAAATGATTTAGAGATATCTGTAAATGAATTACTGATATCTTTAAATGTTTTACAGATATCTTTAAATGCATTACTGAAATGTTTAAATGATTTAGAGATATCTTTAAATGAATTAATGACATGGAAATTCGAAATCCGCTAGCAACTTGTATTGTTTTCAGACCAAATCAGAATAGCGACATATATATATAATATATATATATATATATATATATATATATATATATATATATATATATATATATATATATATTAGGCATATCAGAATCTCATGCGGTGAAAATTCACACAGAGCGCCATTGATAAATTCGAGGAAAGTTACGGAGACATGACGTCGCCGACTGTTAGAACGGGTCAGTAATCCAAGCGCTTCACGCCTTCGACCTCGATCGAATTCGAGAAGTGATATGGCTGAAAAACAAAATGGACTGCATTTTCCGGGCACGGTACCAGTAACACAGTAAATGCTAAAATGGTGCATTTCAAGCTGCACTGGGATATCTTGATAAGCGTAAACGGAGCTCCCTCTGCCGGGAGATCGGTAGAGTTCATGCACAATCAATCAAACGGAAAATACCAACGACAGGTCCACTACGTTCATGTGGTTCAGGAAAGATTAGAACAATATAATAGAGCGATTCTAAACAGGTCATAGTTTAAACAAACAATAACATAAACCTGCTCTAGCACGTTTTTTATTCTCAACAAATAGGAAACTTCAACCAGTTTACTTCCATTTCTTTAACAAATTCAACCTTGTTGACACTTTGGTTTACACCATGACATCAACATATTCAACAGAAACCCCAACAAGCAATTAATGCGCTTCTTTATCCTCAACAGGTTTACGTTGAAGAGTCTTCAACAAAAGTACACAAACGTAAACAGTAAACATTCAACAGGTTGAGAATAAACAAACCCGCTCATAATAATTTGTTAATATTAAACAACATACCGCATATAAAACGTCATACAATGCCGGATGGTGGCGCTGCGCAAACGGAACTGACATTAACAGGGGGACGGCTGGAACAGAACCTTCGATATCAGAGATTATAGAGATTTATTGCACTACGTTTTCGATTGAACGTATCCCTAAACGTAACCCGATGAGCAATTACGTCATCAGAACTCGGGGTGTTTCCTGACCTACATAAATACGTTTGCGAGATCCGTGTGCGGGACAACGTATAGGTCGCCTTTCTAACGTTTTGCCCGTACGTATCACAGCCCAAGGGAATTTCCTTTACATTTTTTCTTGTTCTGCGAATGCATGTCTCACTTTTGCTGTTATCTGGAGAGGACACTTCACAGATGCCTATATATTGCATTGAATGTCCTTAGACGGGGCAAAGCAAAGGAGTTTGTCGAATGTAAGTGGAACATTTTTCGCAGTGGCCAGTCACCGCCAGTGCACAATGCCGCACAAACCAGTAAAACTCGACCCCTATCTTTGTTTGAAACATACACGTGTGTCTATATTATGCGACTAAGACTGACTGCACTATAGAAAGAGAGAAAAATGACGATGGTGGGTTGTTTATAAAGAAACATTTTCCTCACAAAGAAGTATTACCAGTTGCAATTGCTTAGTTGCGATTTCTTTACCAAAATGAACCAATAGAAGCTGCATGTGCAAGATGGACCAGCACCCCCCCCCCACCCCCGCCATCCCCGAGCCACCCAAATCCGAAATAAATACAGAAACCTTTGGAAGTTGGAAACTTTGCACAAATAACGTTACATAAATAACTTAGCATGTATGTATTACTTTCATTTATTTAGGTGTAACCTTAGTTCACCGCTACATTTAGAAATATTGTTGGCCAGGCCAGAACCCGATTAGTTGTCAGAATCTATATGAATAGTAATTGTTCAATGATAATACAAACTGTTTAAAGCAATATACTTACATGCGCCATCTTAGATTTTTTACACTTTAGAATCAAGACTAAAAGTATCTAAAAAAAATTGATGCATATGTTTTATATCTCTTTGAGTCTGTAAAACAAACATTTCAACATAAAACTGCTCGGTCTATTTTTATCGCGCGCGGACGTGATAGCGAGCCGCGGTCGACATCACACACAAAATACCGAACGGCGAACAGGCGCGCAGGGATATAAAGCCGGCCACCAACTTCTGCTCCGGTGACCAAATTGCTTCTCTCCGGGTAGCCCACAGACTTTAAGGATTTAAATTCAAGACAGAATGTACTTATTTGACATGGAAAAGACGTTGGTAATACAAAAAATTACGGAATATATTGCTTTAAATGGTTTCACATTTGTTATACATTTTATATTAGCGTTGTTTTAATAAGAAGTTTCAACCTTAAATCTGTTTGTTGAGGAATTTATTCCATGACGAAAAACGTTTTAGCCTGTTCATCAACGTAAAAGAAAAAAATGAATGAAATAACCATTTGCATAAGGTGATTTTCTGGAAATGGTTATTTCATAGTGTTTTCTAATCCATCAGAGAATTAGTCCTGAAAAAACTGCTCTGTTACACTTGGTGTTTTTGTTCTTATGATTAAAGGTAAGATAGCGAAAGAAGTAATAAAAATATACATAGCGCTAGAACAGATATTAACACCTTTAAGAAAAACTGTTTAAACTCTCTTTTCTAGTTGTGTTCTATTCTTTTTCTATTGTGGTCGCCTTCGTAAATTGTGAAGGACGCCGGCCGTCGCTTTACGGTTGTCGACTGAACACCGACTACAATAATTCATTTTATTTGTGCGCCGCGCGAGAGTGAAAAACCGAAACGTAAACTAACTGGGTTAACGGATCGGGATGCGTATCAGTGTCTCCGAGACATAGAGAAATAACTCTCTAATAGTACCTTGTTCGACTTTTAATTGCGGTCCGTTAACGCTTGTGAGGGGATTCAAGTGTGTTCAACTCCATTTATAGCGCAAATCTGATTTCAATCCTAATTAACAAAATCGATACCTTACGACCAAGATTGCGCTTAGCACTTAGTATGTTTGGTATACCCATCTAGCGGGAAAATACGGAAGTAGAGGATGCTAAAATGTCAGATCCATAATCATCTCACAATTAATCAATATATATCATGTAGAATAATTGTTTGTAAGGCCAAGACACTTTGACCACTTTTGGTCATATCGGGTCAATGGGAGAAGAAAAGGAGAGTGAAGCCATGTCCCCGGGGATAACCCCCTACTCTTTGCGAAGAAAGGATCTTTATCCTGCGACCACACAGACTTGGTCACATCGGGGCGCGAACCACCGATCCGGACATCGGCTCTCATGTGCTCAATGCAAGCGCTCTAGCCCACTGAGCTATCGGGGCGGCCCTGGATTGTGTGGTGAACGAAACGACGAGATTTTGAGGTAAATAAGTGTACAGAAATGAAAATACATGTCTAGGGCGGGGTGAGGGCGAGGGAGGGCATGTGTGGGGTGGGAGGGGAGGGAGTGGGGATGGGAGAGGATTGGATAAGCCAGAGGTTGAGTGCCGATAGGGGAAAGGGTCGTGAGGTCTCTGCGGGTCAAACCTGTCTACCTCCTGTTCAGGCCGCGATAGAATCCCCCCCCCCTTCACCCCCCTCCCCTCATCCCTTAGCTCGATGCCCTGTGGACAGTTCACACCGTTCTTGCCGTGGGATACGACACGAGATTCCTGTTGAGACGATCATGTTTTTGTGGACTTAGTGACGATGGGTGCGCCGGTCTTGATAAAGGTGTGTCAGCGTGGCGAGTCATTGACAGTTATATCAGTGAAGAGTGATTAAGAAGGGTGACTGAAATGGATCATAAATGAGGAGCATGGGTTGTCAAAGCAACTAAGAGTTGATCATATAGGGCTATACAGTACTCGCGATCGGGCCGCGAGACTTCAATTTTGGGGACAAACAAACACACGTTCTCTATGTTGAACTATAGGCAGCTATAAGTCAATTTCTTTCCAGGTTTATTCTAAAGACTATGAGTACCATTTCACTAAAGATGGCTATGGGAGATAGACGTTAAAATATTTGGAGGCGATGGAGCGCAGAACTTTGGGAATATACAAGGAAAAATCCGTCTTCACAACACTCGAAAGCTAAAAATAGCGTTCTAAATTTAGCCCTGCACCCGGGCTTTCGCGAGTTCTCCAAACTGCGAGTGACGTCACAGAGTTTCACGTGCCTCCGCGGTAACAAAAATGGCGAGAGCAAGTGATCGACTTAACCATTCCGCTGTCAAAATGTGCAGCGCATGGAGTAACGACACACGGACGCGTCATTAAACCACATGGTAAAGGTAAATTAAGACGAGTAGGATGTTTTCGTATCCCTTTTGGATCACGGAATGACAAAGTTCTTCATTCTTTGTAAGTTTTCTGTTTGAAGTGTTGCGCCAACGTTGTCACTCGGGGAGAATCCATGTGACGTCATAATGTCTCGTTTTCGTAGGAAATGCAAAAAAACGTTAGTTTCTCAGCCGTGTTGTCCCGTCGTAACAGATATTAGTCATTGTGGTGGCGCAAATGAATGAAAAATATGTCGTCTATCCGTTTTGGGCACCTATATCTCTTAAATATTCTTAATTATATCACCAGGCCTTCCGTAATGGACCCACCCCTCGGCGCCTGGCTCTTGCGCAGGTAGTCTGGTTCCCAGTCTCACTCTTTGCGTAACATACACGTCACGCCTACGTCACAGATAGTCAGGATACCAGTGTACGCAGAGATTCTAAACTAGTTCCGAACACGTGCTTCGTTTGTTTGTCCCCAAAATGATTAAACCGGAAGTCAAGTCGAACGAGACTTTATAGCACTATTAAGCTTGTACATTTTGTGCCAACGTTGTGGGCTGACGTGTTTGATGGAGGATGGGTGCGCCGGTATTGACAAGATATAGTGACGTATGCTTGTTAATCAGAGAAGAGTTATGTTAAGACAGAATCTTTGGATTTGGACGGCACGTGTCAATATGGTACAACATTTGTGTAATTAAGATTTATATATATTTGTATCTTGGAAGTAATGGTAGTTATGCCGCGCAAGGTTATAAATGAAAAGTATAACATTTATATTACATTTCGAGTAATAATCGGCTTAACCGCCACCCATAGGTGCATGGAAAAATAGAAATCCCAAGACTTCCCTGGACGCGTCAAAATACGTCATGTATTTTTGGGCCAATGAGGATGGACTTCCCCAGTGTTAGCTAATGCGCATGCGTGATGAGGTGCAAATGGCGCCTGAGGCTGTGTATGTTTGTCCATTTTGATGTTTTTACCCCATTTCTTAGTTTAATCAAATTCCATTCACCTTTTTCGGTGTCAAAGGTAAGACTTAGCGCTAATGCTGTGTTTGTTGTTATTTTTAAATGCCTGACAACAATGGTATATTTTAAAATATCCGATGTTTGTCAGGTCTCTCTGAGATGTTACGAGAGGCCACTTCATCACTCACAGGCTCGCACTAAAGTGGCAGTAGTGACCACACTATCCGGACTATCCGGAAAGCGATTTGGATCTCCCCTGCAGAAAACCCCGAAACGAAGCAACTTGCAGGCTACCCGGAGTCGACATTTTTCTGACTTATATGCCAACGCAGTTCTCTCATCGGCAGACAAGGACAGGGCTACTCTACTATTATGTTCGTCAAGGTATAAAATTTATTTCGCACCCTTTTGCGGCAAAGCAAGGCCGCCAAGAAGGCATTTATACAAGTGCACAACGAATTAATCCGCAAGGAGTTCGGCTCTCTTAAAAAAACAGGAGCGCGCCATGTGCTTCCAACGCTTTCCCAAAGTTTAAGTGTGAAAGCCCTTGAGGATTTCCGATGGCAGTCGGTAGTTGATGAAACGGAAGAGGCCTTGCCGATATTCGCCGCTACCCTCCGGGCCGCACAGCCCGCTCAACGAAACCTCCGAGTGAAAGGAAGAAAGGGCGCGAAAAGGTAATTATGTTTTTTAAATGTCCCTTGCAATTATTTAAGCCCAGTGAATACGTCGAAGTCTATATATATGCCTACGACATGGTAATCGCGACATTGTGACGTGTACGTTAATAGTACATATTGGTATATAGTTAATTGGTTAATAGTACATATTGCTTAACTCATTCCCCACCACCGCCAATAAGGACAAAAGCGGGGAAATTTAGGGGTCATTTGGCCAACACATATTATACAGGGAAACCCCTTAACGTCGTGCCACCTACACTGGATCAAATTGTCTGCATACTTACAATATCTACTTAAATAGAGGCACTTTATGAAATGGTATTTCCGAGGTATTGACAGATGCGCCAGGGACGCTGTTCATGGTTAACAATGTGTTTGACCACCGTAGCGTCAAGACCAAGGTCATGGACAACCTTCAGCATGTCTGGGACCTCGTGAAGGTTAGTAATTGTCGTCTGTCCCAGGTGGGCTTCACAGACGAACTACGTTGAATATTGTGTAGTCGCGGATTGAAAAGGGTCCCCCTCCCCCCCCCCCCCCCCCCAACCCCGCTCCTTCAACTCTAGCAAGGGGATGTTAAGGATTGTAAATGTTGAAAAAAGGAGCGCCCCCCCCCCCAAACACGTGGATTGTTAGACACGTGCGGACATCCCCGACCCCTCCCGCTCGCATATCCACCCCCCCTCTGGACATTCCTAGATACGCCCCTGCGGTGATTTGCTCAGTGATATGCATTTATCTTGAAAGAGTTCTCTTGAAAGCTAGTCATTCCATTGCATATGGAAAGCTTTTTGATCTGGTGCCTTTTTGTTCCGTATTGTTCAGTTCAGCACGGAAGGCCTTGTATTGCTATTGGCAATGCGCCTTGTCGGCATGGATGCCCAGGATGTCCAGCCGGAGGGATTTGACATCCTAAATCCCGAGCAACAGGTCTTGTGGCTTCGCCGTCTGGCTTCTCGTGTAGTGGAACGATGTTGGCAGCCTGTGCCGCAGGAGAACATCCGCGTCGCTATGGCGGCGGCACAGGGCGAGGACGAAGACTTCTACCCGTACTGTATCTGCCATGAGGGTGAGTTAGCACTGGAGCGTAATTAAATTGGATATGTGGAATAACTAATGATATGAATATATAGCAACGGCCCAGCTAACAATTTGACGTCATGGGCCCTTTTTTGGCGTTTGGTTTCGGGGGATATAACGTCAAAATGTATGGTTTGGTTGACGTGGCCCGAACGTTTGCAGCTACCGTTGTCCCACCTTCAGTCCATTACTATAATGGTGCTTTCGGTGAGAAGCAACTGGGTATATGATTAAGTAATCAGAAGCATGATTATATAAGACAATCATTTACGTATTGTTTTGAAGATTTATGTTTTTTCCTGTAACGTTGTCCTAACGTTTCGAATATGTCCACTCCTTACTTCTCAGCATTCGGCATTTATAACAACTGTTACACGCAGTAAATTTCTAATAGTCTGTACACATGGCTAAGGTTTTCTGCTAGGGGATAAAAAGCTTGGAAATATTAATTCCATGTTTGCGACGAAAATTGTAACCACGTTGTCCTGATGTTAATTTGGAGATTTATGCTTATAACACGGTGATGTTGTATAATGTGTGCTGTATTCATATAGACGTTGGAGGTGAAATGATCCAATGCTGCAACTCCCACTGTCCGGTCGAATGGTATTCCCAAGATGGCCATAAGTTGGTCTGAAGCTTGGACCCCTGAAACGGAAACAATCGTGGCATTATTACGTACATAAAATATGTAATAGTATGTAAGTGGGAAATGGTTCTTGCCGCTTTATGTCTGCAAGTTATGCCAGTTATGCACACTGACCTATCATGTACTGTTTGTGACATTTAATTACAACGATGAATTTCCGTATTAATTACATAGATATTCCAGTCAAGATTTTCCGTTATATGAAATATTTAAATATCCAGAATTTGAAAAATATATGACGTCTATTAGGCTTCATGTTTCTTGCCTAGCAAGTGTGTCGTTGTGCCGATTGGCCGATCAAGTATTGTGTGTACATATATTTATGAAGGCATTAATGCCTATGAAAATAATGGCGATATCAACATTGCAGTAGGAATTTGTTCACTAACATTTACATAAACGTTATTAGTACATTTAACGGCAATTAAGCGTCATTGATATATGTCATATTTGTTACATACAAAGTAAATGGTGATGTACATTGCGCTACGGATTAGTTCGGTGATAGGCTATATGTATATCGATGAGGGTGTAAACATATCTAGATGTGCCGACTCTCGTTTAACATACGTATAAAGTGACATTATATATGCTTGATATCTCCTTACGATTAAGTTCAATCGACCACTACTTTTTTTGTACCCCTCTTGCGATTAAGTCAAGCTAAAGCTTCCGTTTTCTAATTTACCATGTGAACGCTGTAGAGTCTGGCAAACCGTATTACCATTCTGTGATGCAGTGAACTTCATCCACGGCCACGACACAGGCCTTAGCCGCCCACGACCTCCAACACTCCCTCCATTCGGGCTTCATTAGCGCTTCTGGTGAACAGAACAGGGCAGAGAAGTGGCCTTGTCGAATGGCTGGATGGGAAAAAAACACCATGCGGTAATATAATATAAAGTGCTTCCGGTTAGACGACAACTGACGATTGTAATTATAGGAGGTTGTTTTGAACCCAAAAAATCCTTGAGGTTACGTTTATTTCATATATAATAATTCCACAGGTAATTTATCATCTACATGTATTTATTTCATATTTTGAAGCCCACCAAGTGCTAAGTACTTTCACTTACTGGATTGATATAGAAATGAAACATTTGTGCAGCGTCTATATTGGGTTCACCTTTTTATATTCTGGAACTCGCACGAACATACCGTCGAGGTCTGTCGTGTTGTCGGCGTCCTCAGTTAGTGTTGCGCATGTGACGCCCGCCTCTCTCCACCTCGTAACCTGGTCCCACACCAGGCCCGTAATCGGGGTCACAATGACACTGAGGTGTTGCTTGGTGGGATATAACTGAAATAAATAGCTTATGTTACCTATTTGAAGCTTTGATGTAATTACACGGGTTTTTATGGGTTGCGAGCAACACATATGCAGAGACAGATGGAGAGAGAGTGGGGGGGGGGGGCAGTAAATGAGTAACATCGAATGTTCCGCATGAGTACGGCTTAAAAGCGGGTGCGAATGTCTTCGATGTCATATCGCGAATATAGAGGAAGTCACAGACTGCTATAACGGATCGCGGTAAATAGAGTATAGAGGTGAAGTTAAACCACATGTTGAACCACTAGTGGCATAGCCATCAAAGAACTCGATCATGGATGCCAAGCGCGAAATGTGGATTAGGTACCCCCTCCTTTGGACTTATATGTAGACACGCGTAACACAAAGGGGGTTGGTGGGGGGAGCAGTTTTTTACAATGACCCCCCCCCCACGCCTGTGATCTACCTCTCAGCCACCAACAAATTTGTAAAGTAAATGTACTTCACCTGGTTAGATATGGAGAACTTAAAACAGGTATTGGACAAGTCCGAAATGCAACAAAAAGGGTTGAACCGTACACAAATTGGGATCATCACTAGGATACTACAGCCTGCATTACGGCCGAGTGCGTTGAACAAGGGTAAGGGCTTGAACACTTATAATTGTAAAGGCATTGTGAATAATATCGAAGGTCAACAAAAGGGTAAAATATAAGACAGGGGAGAGCATCACGAAAAAAACGGGGCACCGAAATGTCGCGACCCCGCCCAAAACATGCGGTTTTACCTTATTCATCACAAGAGGGGGAAGAACGGCAATATCGCTCTTGCCAAATCCAATGGGAAGCACCACTAGGGTGTGGTGTCCCTCGCAAAGGGCTGATATAGCACTCAGCTGCTCTTTCTTTGGCCGATAAACACGACCGAGGTCAACCAAAACGTCATTTACAGCCTTCTCCATTGCATGCAAAAAAGTTGGGACATCGAAAATGGGCCTTACGAAAATGACTACTTTTACCCCGCGTTGCTAACTTCCGGTTTATTTCCCAACAGTCATGGCGCCTTCAATAAGCCAGTTCGTAGTTCCGGCGTCGCAAGGCACTATGGGTAATGTCAAAGGTCACGGCACATAAACAAACGCACGTGTCTGCTGTCAACACGGCGGGTTGCGTGTGAACGCAGCAGTTTTAAGGCGATAACCATAGTTTTTGCCTAGTTTCTTCTAACTATTATTTTTTTGAAATACAAATACATTGATATAAGGCCTGAGATGGCTACCTTCGGTCGTTTTTGTTTATGGAATAAAGACAGACTTCAGGCATTTTTTACGAGATCGTGGAATGCCGACCTCTGGCAATAAGGACTAACTATGGACTCTTGCCTACGGGTCGCAATACTTTGCGGTACATGTACCACAAAAAGCAACGGCAAAAGAAGATCGTGCGCGAGCTGAACGGTATAATAACTTACTGACAATTGATGACGCAGTTTTGCCAGATTCACTCTCGGATTTGACCATAGGCTGGGGGTTTATATAGATCCTACCAACTTGGGAAATAAAATAAATTGGGCCAAACAACCTCAAATGGATCAAACATAACGCGGATTAGGTGTCCAGGCCTGGACACAAGACCAGGCGCCATTGATTGACTACAGTCTAGCGCGCCTAACGACTGCACCAGTGCCGCCCCCCTCGCCTATGTCATTTAAGCACTGCTCTACCCCTCACCCCCCATTAATTCTATAGGTAAATGACTAGTTGGTAGTTGGTTGCACATAACCCCAAACTTCTGGCGCTACAGGGGCGGAACTAGCTTTTATAATTGGGAGGGGAAGGGGGGCGGGGTGCATCTCGAGAATCTGCCCAATGCAGGCGATGCATACAGTGAATGGGAATATAAGTAGGGGGTGGGGGGGTGGCCCTTGGGAACATGAGCATACACTGTAACTGTGCTTTCCAATGAAATACATCACAGAATGACACTTTGTAGATGCAAGCCAGACAGATCCAAGGAGGAGGGAGGGGGATTAAACCCAACCCCCTAGAGCAGAGGGATATTAAGCCTTCTTGGGGACTGTTAAAGTCGAAACTTTTTCAATGAAAATTTTTGAGGGAGAATGACATTTTTCTCCGCATGCAAAATCAAGGCCATCTAAGGTGGATGGGCAAGGGTTATTTGCGTTCCTCGGGATTGGGCTTTTCATTTCACCGTGAACGGGGAATGAGGAAAATAATTCTTCTTGAACTGGGAATTGGGTATTAGCCGACTGCCGTGATCAAGGATTTTCATCAATCGTGAACTGGGAATTTTAATATTAAAGTTGCATGTCGAGTTCTTTCCCGCCAAAACTAAGCCCAGGCGAAATTTATATCAAAATTTGCAGAAAACTCGAATGTTTCATTCTATGAATTTAGAAACCTGATCGACATTGCAGTTTCGGCTGTGGTGTGGCAAACGTGTCTATCCCGGGACACCACAGAAGTCTGTCGCGGCACTGCTACTTATACCAAAGCATCGCGAAACACACAAACTGATGACGTTTACCACTAAAATGAAAACTTGTGGTAAATTGATATCATGCGCAAGGCTAAGAGACACTATTTGGCAGTCTGGCATGGGTGGAGGATAGACAAAAGAAATCTTGAATGATTCAAGGACTGATTTTTATTTGTATTTTGACCTCTTTGGTTTGGGCGGGAAAGAGCTCGACATGCAACTTTAAATGACCGTGAATCGGGAAATCGTCTACTTAGTATCGTGTATCCGTTCTTCCATTGAATGCGGAGAGTTGTGCTTTTAATTGATTATGACCTGGGAATAAAGAAATTTATTCTTCGTGATCTGGGAACACGACCCTCCCTTGCCCCCCCCCCCCCTGCCTTGCCGCTCCCCCCTCTAAGGTGGAAATCAAGTTCCCTCCCCCCCCCCCCCCCCCAGGTTATAAAAAATGCGTCACGCATTTTTTTATAGAGCAAAGCCCCCCCACCCGCCACCGGGCCCCCACCCTTTCTAGATCCGCCCCTGAATGGGGGACTTTTACAGTGCATGGTCATATTTCCAAGGTGTGTGTGTGGGGGGGGGGGGGGGGGGGATAGGGGGCGCATCTCACCTCCACATCCCCCCATGTGCTTTTGCGTTGCCGTACAACTACGTACAAGGCTACATTATGATTTATGACACAGCGAGTAGGCCACTGCCAGTACTGATGCTTCTCTCTACATTTACGGTCTATTCTACTTTCAACAACCGAAAATAGTGGCAGAAAATAAACTACAGATGTCAGCAGAGATAGTTTGGTTCCTACTTGAATATATATCAGCTTTGAAAGCATCTGTCACTGTCCAATTGTACTGTTACACTGTGGTCTGCATTTGACCCCTATGAGTGCATGTTTGTGTGCCGTGAACTTCGACCCGGATGCGCAACAGAGTGTGTCGCGCACGCGCACTCGAAACTACGAGGTGGCTTATTCAAAACAAGCAAAGTGCTGTCGCTAAAAATCTCGAATCTTCCTCCCAGCCAAGTTCGATTACTTACAGCTGAACATTTTTCCACAATACAAAGGTTAGTTGTTACGGAGGTTTGTCATTTGAAGAATAATATGTGGAAATACATGTTGTATTTTGCTCTTTTTTTCCGAACTCTCACAATAACAGCTTGGCAGCAAGCTGCCTCCTTGGCTGATACATGACTCTCATAACGACATACGCGCTGGTACCCGACGCGCGAGAGAGTCATGAAGTACAACCCGCATGAGACCAGGAATTGGTGGGGGTGCATGTGCATCATGTAGCTATTTGCCCTTATCACTAGATACCCTACCACCAAAAGTGATGGAAAGTAATTCCACAAGTGTTAAACTTTTCTTTCGTGGCTTCACATTCAATGTCAGCCTTTTATACATTCACTAAATAGCAAGTTTACGCAAACTCGCTCCGTCACTTTGAGAATCTCGCAACGGAAGATAAGCCAAAATGGCGGAGCGAGTGTCGAGAAAAATGTGTTGTTTATGGCAGTAATGAAATTTTTTTAAATCCCCCCAGCGAATATAAGACAACGAAAGAAAAGTTCAACAATTGTGGAATTACCTTTTATCGCTTTGGAAGGTAGAAGATTTATTGATAAGGGCAAAAGCCTACAAGATGCACAAACACCCCCACCAATTCCTGGCCTCATGTGGGGTGCACTTCATGGCTCTCTCGCGCGTCGGGTACCAGCGCGTATGAGCAGCCATGTATCAGGGCTAGCTGCCTCCTCTGGCCTTTAGCCTAGCCCTGTTGCATGCCCCTCCCTGGCTTATCCGCTCTGGGGAGCGGGCCGGAGGGCCATGAAGCCAGTGTCGGTTGCGGTTGTTGATTTAAAAATCAGCGCCCTTCGGCCGTCGATTGCAGAAAGTACAGAAACAAACGGTCCTTATCAATTTGTCAAGTTGTTCTTCATACCTTTATAGTTCCAAGGGCAATGAAATTGAAAACAAACAAAATCCACCACTTTTATACTGGTGAAAGTTTTCAACAACAATTTTCAACAACTCTCCCCGAGAACTGTGACGTAACAGCGACATGGCGGCGAGGAGAGTTGTTGAAAATTGTTGTTGAAAACTTTCACCAGTACAAAAAGTGGTGGATTTTGTTTGTTTTCAATTTCATTGCCCTTGGAACTATAAAGGTATGAAGAACAACTTGACAAATTGATAAGGACCGTTTATTTCTGTATTTTCTGCAATCGACGGCCGAAGGGCGCTGATTTTTACATCAACGCTCACAACCGAAACTGGCGCCATGGCTCTCTCTCATCTCCTTTAGGTGCGAGGTCAAGAGAGCCATGTGTCAAGGCTAGCCTTTAGCCCAGGCCAGCTCTGGTAATCTGAAATGTAGCCTGAATGTTCAGACTTTACACTTACAGTCTTGACACTTGTTCCGGCCCCACTTGTTCTTGTGACTGTTACAGTCAGCATCAGACTGTCAAACTGTAACGTCTGAACATTCAGGCTATCTGAGATGTTGCATAAGCTTACTCTGTTATTATATTTAAGCTTAGCAGGTTTAGGAGCGTAAGTCCTACTGATTCGAGTGCTCGTGATAGGACCTACCCATGAATGGCCTCGACTCCTTCGTCGTCCTAGCCTGAAAATCAGACGTTAGGTAATATCAATCCCTCAGAATTTCTCAGAACATACATGAACAAGTCTGTAACATTGGTTAGTTTGCGAACTGCCTACCTTCCGCATGCCTGCCTAAAAATAAGTACATAAAATATTGCATTAAAAAAAAAAGGTGAGGTGACTGTGACTGGCCAGATCTAAGATTTGGTCTTCAGTTTCCAGCCCAGGTTCACCTGCAGTGCAGGATTTAAATAATATGTAATGATCCCACTCGGTTGATAGCTAAAACCGAACTGCCCGTTTATTCTGTTTCTGTCTATATTTCTAGTTTCTACATCTCTACTATGCACAATAGTTTAAATGCAACCATGCAACTCAATAATCCCACCACGCCAGCTTGAACCTGCTCGCCCATATACACACATACACTAGCACCGAGACTGTCACCAGCAAGCGTCCACTGCCTCGCCCTCTTGTTGTTCTTTCCCTCATTAACAGATTAGTGAGCTGCACTTGTTTATGTACAGATGATATGTCATGGTGTAGGGCTGCAATGTATATTTTATAGTTATAACGTGATATATGTAGATATAAATCAGCCAGCTGTTCTTAATAGTAATGCTGAGATGCATTACTTCATAATCTCAATAATTCAGTTATATTAAAATGAATTGAAATATGTTTTATTGCAATGTAAATCCCTGAAACCTTTGCATGCTAAAGTTGTTAAACTTTACACAGATACAAATACTCTAAAACCTTTGCATACACAGATACATACTTGCCTTGGTTTGTGACTTACATCATTAGGCTACTGCTTATCTGCTATGGCATGCACAGGCACTTGGTTCATGGGATGGATGTCCTGGGCCAGTGTGTATACCCTATATATAACAAGAGGGTAAGCCAGTTCAGATGCTCAAACAAAAATACAAAAATATTAAAGGCTTATTTTAGTAAGCGTAGTGAGCTCTTAATTTTGATAATGCAAACGTAAAAAAAATGATGAAATCTATATCTAAATCTCATACTGTTATGAGCTAATGAAATCCATTGTAAGTCAACCTCCAGTGAGGAAAGCGGAATAGATCACATGTTATATAGATCTATGCATGCATCCCTTTTTTTTTTCATTGAAGATTGATTACTGTAAGATATAATTTTATATGTATATATCAATGAAACTTATTATGTTCAAATTATATGTTCTATCATTTATTAACATGAAGAATTCAATGTTTTAAACTGAATTTGGCACTCAGTCGCGGCTATCATACTGATTAGTTGTGACATCAAAATGTTATCAAGTGATGTCACAATGAGAGTTACTAAGCAACCAAATGATATGCCACAAGCATGTCTGGTATGTATATGTCATTCCGGCAGATATACATTATGGCCAGCCAAAGTGGCATTTATTTTTAATATTAATCTAGATGTATTCCTACGGAATAGCTGAATTAATAACTATATACTCGTATTTTTTAGGTAACACCTATCCATCTTATTTAACCTTACATGATGCTGTCACAATAACAGCAATAAAATCCATATGCCATTAATCAAGGATCTTTTGGTGAAACTTTTGCAGAAATCTGCCATTGAAAGATATTGCTTATTCCAGGACTCTCCAAAAGCTAGTTCCACTGAAGCTTACGGTAACTCTCAGGCCAGACGACGCTCATCATAACAGATTATGCACAATAAAGTTGTCATCCAACACTATTAGGCCCCGGCATGATCTAATCAGCACTGAACCACACCAAAGTATCCATAAAGTACCACTCACTCATACCCGCCGCATATAACTCTGTCTTTGTTATATAATAAAAAAAGCATTTATTGCACTTGGGTCACTTTTGGGTAATACTTCAAGTTGAACAAGCTATAAAATGCTTTTTATACTTGAATGACCCTGATGCCTTTAGTCGTTCTTGGTTTGGAGTTTCCTAAACCAAGATTTATTTATTGGTGTACACTTGGTTTAAACAACAGATATATGACTTGGCACAACCCAGCCCTCATTCTATCCAGGCCTCCCACCCTCATCCCAGAACCCAGCCCCCATTCCAGCCAGACCTTCCACCCTCATCCCAGATACCAGCCCCCATTCCAGCCAGACCCTCCACCCTCATCCCAGATCCCAGCCCTCATTCCATCCAGGCCTGCCACCCTCATCCCAGATCCCAGCCCCACATTCCAGCCAGGCCTCCCACCCTCATCCCTGATCGCAGCCCTCATTTTAACCAGACCTCCCACCCTCATCCCTTATCTCTGATCCCAACCCTCATTCCAGCCACGCCTCCCACCCTCATCCCTCATTCCAGCCCCCATTCCAACCAGGCCTCCCACCCTCATCACTGATTCCAACCCTTATTCCAGCATGGCCTCCCACCCTCATCCCATAACCCAGCCCCTATTCTAACCAGGCATTCCACCAATATCCAAGACCCCAGCCCCCATTTCAACTAGGCCTCCCACCCTCATCCCAGATCCCAGCCCTCATACCAGCCAGGCCTCCCACCCTCATCCCAGATCCAAGGCCCCATTCCAGCCAGGCCTCTCACCCCCATTCTAGATCCCAGCCCTAATTCCATCCAGGCCTCCCACCCTCATCCCTTATCCCTTATCCCAACCCTCATTTCAGCCCCGCCTCTCACCCTCATTCCTGATCCCAGCCCCCATTCCAAGCAGGCCTCCCACCCTCGTCCCTGATCTCAACCTTCATTCCAGCCAGGCGTCCCACCCTAAACCTAGATACCAGCCCCCATTCCAGCCAGACCTCCCACCGTCATCCCATAGCCCAGACCCATTCCAGCCGGCCCTCCCACCATCATCCCAGATCCCAGCCCCCATTCCAGCCCGCCCTCCCACCCTCATCCCTGATCGCAGCCCTCATTCCAACCACGCCTCCCACCCTCATCCCTGATCCCAACCCCCATTCCAACCAGGCCTCCCACCCTGATCCCTCTTTCCAGCATGGCCTCCCACCCTCCTCCCAGAACCCAGCCCCTATTCTAGCCAGGCCTTCCACCAATATCCCAGACCCCAGCCCCCATTCCAACCAGGCCTCCCACCCTCATCCCTGATTACAGCCCTCTTTCCAGCATGGCCTCCCACCCTCCTCCCAGAACCCAGCCCCTATTCTAACCAGGCTCTCCACCAATATCCCAGACCCCAGCCCCCATTTCAACTAGGCCTCTCACCCTCATCCCAGCCCGACCTCCCACCCTCATCCCAGATCCCAGCCCTCATTCCACCCAGGCCTCCCACTCTCATCTCGGATCCCAGCCCCCATTCCAGCCAGACCTCCCACCCTCATCCCATATCCCAGACCCATTGCAGCTAGACCTCCCACCCTCATCACTGATCCCAGCCCCCATTCCAGCCAAGCCTCCCACCCTCATCTCGGATCCCAGCCCCCATTCCAACCAGATCTCCCACCCTCATCCCATATCCCAGACCCATTGCAGTTAGACCTTCCACTCACATCCCTTATCCCAGCCCCCATTCCCTCCGGACCTTCCACCCTCATCCCTGATCCCGACCTTCATTTCTGCTAGGCCTCCCATCCTCATTCCAGATCCCAGCCCCCATTCCATCCAGGCCTCCCACCCTCATCCAGGATCCCAGCCCCCTTTCCAGCCAGGCCTCCCACCATCATCCCAGATCCCAATCCTCATTCCAACCAGGCCTCCCACCCTCATGCCAGACCCCAATCCCCTTTCCAACTAGACCTCCCACCCTCCTCCCAGATCCCAGCCCTCATGCCTGCCGGGCCTCCCACCCTCATCCCAGATCCCAGACCCCATTACAGCCAGACCTCCCACCCTCATCCCAGATCCCAGCCCTAATTCCAGCCAGGCCTCCCACCATCATCCCAGATCTCAGCCCCCAGTCCAGCCAGGCCTCCCACCCTCATCCCAGATCCCAGCCACCATTATATCCAGGCTTCCCTCCCTCATCTCTGATCCGAGCCCTCATTCCAGCCAGACCTCTCACATTGCGAATTCAGCACAGATTAGGCATCCACCCTTCACCCCCGGTCCACATGTCATTGGGCATTTCTTGTTTTTGCATAAAATCTATAAATCGTCCCAAATTGTGCGCCTTAAGATATAACATTTTGTCGCTTGGGGATTTAATATGTAACACACATTTGATGGGTGTTCATATCGTGTTCCAGGTGACTATGACCAAGATGGACGCCGCCGACCTACGCCGTGAGCATGACAAGGCGGTGACGACAGCCAACAGGAAGCTCCACGACGCAGGCGCGCTGGTTGACGTCACGGTGACTGTGGGCGATGTGGCCTTCCCTTGTCACAAGTTTCTGCTGGCGGCTTGGAGCGGCTTCTTCCGTTCCATGTTCGGCAGCGACTTCACCGAGAGTCGCGCCAGTCAAGTGACCTTAGCCGAGACAAGTCTGCTGTCATCGGAGGCGTTTGAGGTGCTCCACTCATGGATGTACCGAGGGGAAATAAACCTGACACCAGACTCGGCTGATCTCATTGTGACTTCTGCCTTTTACCTCCAGATGGACAAGACAGTAGACATGTTAACAGACTACATTAATCGTCAGTACTCCGGCAAAGTTCCTGTCACGCGGATGTTCCGTCATCTGAACCTGGCTCACAGTTGTGGGATCCCGCATCTACGAGATGTCGTTTTGGAGGGGATGGCCAGAAACTTTGATGAATTTGTCGAAGTACAAGAATTGCTTGAGTTGAATCCAGAAGATTTGCTGAGGCTTCTCGGTATGGATCAGTTGAAAGCTGCAAGTGAAGACGTCGTCTTCAACGCAGCTTTTGCCTGGCTTCACCACAGTGAAGATCGTCTGGATTATTTGCACGACGTCTTAAAATTTCTACGAGTTGGTCTGATCAGTCCCGGAACTATCCGACAAGCTCTGGACGTCAAGATCATGTCTAAAGACAGCGAATGTTGTAACATTTTGCTAGATTGTCTGGCCGCAGGAAAGTCTGACGAAGAGAGTCTGCAAAGGCTGACGAATGACTTCCATGAATTGTTCGTCAAAAGAACGCCGACTACGGTTCAGGCAGAACATGGCGGCTCATCGGACGGACATACCAGGTACTTCTAGCATGGTACTTCTAAATGATGATGATGGGTCTGGCTTTGCATACAGCTAATGATTGTTTACCCGCCTTTAATTAGAAACATATAGCGAAAGATATGTATAAGATACATGGAGTTTAAAGCATATGCTACTACATTGATGAGGTTATTTTAGTTTTACGACATTTTTTTTGTTAATCTTTTTAAAGCGACATGTCTGGATATACCAGCAACATTTTGGGCTCTCTGGATCCGTGTTGGGAATTCTCATGATGAGAAACTGGAAGTCGCTGTTCTTGGCAGTAGAATTGTGTTTTTCTTTTAGTTTGTTGAAAGAACAAGACCCGTGTACGCTGTATGGCGACTTCTGGCGGGACGCTATGGCCAACCTTGGAGACTCGGGTCCTGACATTAGTGACGTCACGGTGACCGTTGACGGGGAAGACTTCCGCTGTCACAAGGCCGTCCTCTTCGGCTGGAGGGAGTATTTCACGAAGCGTTTTCTTATTGATAAAGTTAGCACCGTTAGTGATGATTGGCTTCCCGGAGAGATCTCAGCGACCCACAGGAAAGATGATTTACAAGCGAGCGATTGGCCCAGTCCTACAATGGAAAGTCCCTCGGGATCCTCAACTGCAGCGTCACAGGAGTCAGTGGGAAGTGCGTTGAAGTCCCCTCCAGGAGAGACACCTCAGGCGCCGGAGCACCAGGACACACTGAATGCAACCACTTACGGTGCCCAAGGGTGCGGCGTTACTAATCCTGGCGGTTCACTGGATGAAAAAGGTAATCCATATGATCTTCTAAGCCAGAGTGCGGATCCAGCGTGTGGTCGGTCTCGGGACTCACTGTCCCACGTATCTCTGACAGGCGACTGTATGACGAGAAAGGTGTTCCGCATTCTGCTGGATTGGATTTACAAAGGTCAATTAATTGTGATGACCAACAACCTCTGTGACGTCATGAAGTGTGCACGCTGCTTGCAGATGGACGGAGTCGTAGAAACTGTAAAGAAATATTTCGACAGTTATTGGCCCACCTTAGTTGGTGGAGAGATTATGACCATGCTGCACGCAGCCAAGAAATGTGACCTAGCGGATGTGTATGAGACCTGTTTCAACCAAATCATCGCCAACTTTGTAAAAGTCTGGGTCAGTCCGGAATTTAAAGAGTTACTTGATGTTGAGACGCTCCTTCGCCTCCTGCGAGATGACCGTTTAAACGTCACCAGCGAGGATGTAGTGTTACAAGCGGCGTTGTCATGGTTACGTCACTCCGAGAGTCGCCTGGGTCACATCGGTGACGTCATTAAATCAGTCCGCCTCGGATTGGTTAAAACGACTGGCCTCATCGATGGCCTTGACCTTGCCTTCCATTCGCGAGATCCGGAGGTTCATGCCATGTTGAAAGAGGCGGCTACCAGCGATCGGCAGGGTGTGGACAGCTTTCTGAAGGACCACCCAGATATGTACAGAGAGCGACTGGTATGTTACCGTTGTTATAATAGTGGAACGCCATACAATGTAATAGCTGTGCATAGGTATAATGTAAGCAAAGATTCACTTGACGAAATACGTAGAAAACAAGCCATACTATTAGTCACAGTATTAATGACTATTATAGGTAGTTGCGTAGCAGGAAAATAACGATTGAATAGCAGTCAGTTGTCAATCTATACTGCACGATGTTGCCTCTTTAATCCTTACACACTATTTGCTTGTTAGTTTCTCAGTATACCATTTAAATTTGTTAACACATGTATATAATATAAGTGTGGAATGAGTGGTTTAATGACCGTGTCTGTTACGACGTGAGGCCATCCGTCCCACATACCCAAGTCGTCGTCCGTCCTGGCGGTGATTCACAATCACTGCAGCCCCGTAATACAATGTTCTGCGGTTTTATTTCCAGGGGGGAAAGGCACGCTACGACCGTATGAGGGTGACTGGCCGAGTGGGAGACGACAGCGGCGAGGGACAGCTTAAGGGCGCCTGGGCCGCTTGTCTTCTCGGAGACCTCGTCTTGGTGACTGACTATAGCAGTAATAGACTTGTTGCATTCTGCCGTCCCAGTCCCACCACAGATTACACCTACGTCTGTCATGTTGAAACAGAGACACCTGCTGCTTGCTTGAGTAACAAGGACAGAGATACGGTGTATGTCTCTCATTACAACAAAAGTGTCATTACAATATGGAAATGGTCAACAACGAAGAAACTGCACAAAGTGGGGAGGTTATCGGCTGGCGGGAGATTAAGAGCGCCCTTCCACATGGCATGGGACGACGAGGATCACGTGTATGTGACCTGCAATGACGGGGTGCACAGACTGTCCCTGGCGACCGATACAGTCGTCAGCACTCTGACCCGGCCAGACGGGGTGACAAACAGGCCGTATTGTCTTGCAGTAATCGGCTCCTCTATAATGGTGAACTACGGATGTGGTCACAGACTGGTGCTCTACCCGGAGGGCGGCCCTACAGGTCACGTTGTCAACCCCACAGGACTGAAGAGACCCCGGGGTCTTGCCGCGGATGGTGTCAACTTCCTGGTTGGAGACAATGAGGATAAGTGTGTGTACGTGGTCACACCCAGCGGCGAGACCCTGACGACGGTGAACACCGGGGGCGTGGCGCCCTGGAACATCTCAGTGTACGGGGACAACATGTACGTTACTTCATACAGTGATAACCGAGTCGTTATTCTATCCCAATGACAATGCCATGACACCGGCAGTCGAACCTTTAACATCTCGGTGACAACATGTACCTTGTGTCGAGTCTATCAACCGATTATCATGTTTTATCATCCATTATCAACTGCGCATGGACATGTTTACGGGGTTTGACGGACAACAAGAGACGAAATCCCAATTTGGAAGACAATCTGATGCCGTGCGAGACGTTTTGTTGTGTGATGACTGCGATATGTGAGACGAGTGTATATTCCCGAGATAACTTTGTTCCATGAAATTGTGGCTTCATATAATAGCAGAGATGTACACTCCCACTCGCCCGGTTGCCAATAGAGACCACATGTTACGTCGGGGGAGAGCGACAGATCTTCATCCTTCATGATCACAGTAATCTTGTACTTTGACCTACATAGCCACACATGATATAATTGGTGTGCGGTAAAGCCATGGTTTCAAACCATTTCATAACGTCCAAGGCGACACAGAACCGCCGACAAGAAATGTTTTCGTATGTATATAAAATTAAACAAATTTGACCCTCGTGTATCAAATTACCCGGGCGACCACATTGTCATAAGTTGGGAGCCCGAATGGCTACCAGAAACTGGTATTGCGTACACGTCACTGAATAGCAATGTGAGAAGATCAACATCAGAGTGTATTTCTGACTTACAGTTCAGTTTGTATTGTATACTAATTATGCATTGAAAACCTAGCTACTTTATTCTGTGGACTTGCATGGTCTCGGCCCCAAAGCTAGCCAGCCTGGCTAGGTGAACCTGCTGACGTCACAACAAATACGTAACTTGTCTTGTTTTTGTATGTACATTAGTTTTTGTGTGCCCTAATAATAATCACTTGACACCAATATATATATATATAATAAATACATTTATTTTTTAACCTTTGTGAGGCTTAGTTACTTAGGAAGTTAATATACTTTCTTACATATATATACAAAACCTCAGACCTGAGTGCAACGAAATTCTAGAAGCCCGCACATCACCATTACCACGTACAGAACCAACGGCACCATCACCACCCACAAGACCGTCACCACCTACAACACCATCACCACCCACACCATCAGCACCCACACCATCACCACTCACACCTTCCTCACTACCCACACCATCACCGCCAACAACACCATCACCGCCAACAACACCATCACCACCCACAACACCATCACCACTCACAACACCATCACCACCCACAACACCATCACAACACCATCACCACCCACAACGCCATCACCACCCACAACACCATCACCGCCAACAACACCATCACCACCCACAACACCATCACCACTCACAACACCATCACCCCCCACAACACTATCACCATCCACAACACCATCACCACCCACAACACCATCACCACTCACAACACCATCACCACCCACAACACCATCACCACCCACAACATCATCACCACCCACAACACCATCACCACCCACAACACCATCACCACTCACAACACCATCACCACCCGGAACACCATTACTCCCCATGGCGTTGTCTATCAGAGCTACCTATTACTCCCCATGGCGTTGTCTAGCTACCTATTACTCCCCATGGCGTTGTATGGCAGAGCTACCTATTACTCCCCATAGCGTTGTCTATCTGAGCTACCGGGGGCCTCCCTGGTGTAGTGGTTAGCGCACTAGACCGCAGATCAATAGGTCCTGGGTTCGAATCCGGGCTCGGGCACCTAATCTGGGGCATGTTTCATTCCTTCATCCTTCATCGTCTCGGGAGGTTCCTTGGCCCAATTTAGCCTGTATGTGCACAAAAGTGGCCTAAAACACCAACATTCCATTCCTATCTGAGCTACCTACTACTCCCCATGGTGTTGTCTATCAGAGCTAACTATTACTCCCCATGGCGTTGTCTATCTGAGCTACCTACTACTGCCCATGGCGTTGTCTATCAGAGCTACCTATTACTCCCCATGGCGTTGTCTATCAGAGCTACCTATTACTCCCCATGACGTTGTCAATCAAAGCTACCTATTACTCCCCGTGGCGTTGTCTACCAGAGCTACCTATTACTCCCCATGGCGTTGTCTATCAGAGCTACCTATTACTCCCCATGACGTTGTCAATCAAAGCTACCTATTACTCCCCGTGGCGTTGTCAATCAAAGCTACCTATTGCTCACCACGGTGTTGTCTACCAGAGCTTATCATCGCGTAATTTTCGTCACTAATTTTGTAATCTTGTTTTACCAATAATGTTTTTGACCTGACAGGGACTGACACGCATTAATTTCGTTTCAAAAAATTTTGTACAGAAAAAAACGTCTCAAAACGTATTAGCTGGGTTCTTCGTAAATTGTCCAATCAGAGACAAATCATTTTGAACAGCTCAATATATAATTATAAATAATGTTACTTATAACCTGCTAATCACATTAAGGTGCAAACCGATCGTCTTTCGTAGACATGCGGATGTCTACCAAGCAACGATGTGATAAGCAAGTTCATTAGCCGTGAATCAGAGCCCCCTTTACACAAAGCTATATATTCGTCTCTTGTCTGCCGAATATGTGACTATTACCGGTCACCGCGCTGGGGGTTCGAGCCCCCTGTGGCCATGTCTGTGTGGTCGCAGGATAAAGATCCCACCTCATTCTTTGCAAAGAATAGGGGGTTATCCCCGGAGACATGGCTCCACTCTCGCCCCAATGTCTCATTGACACGATATGACCAAAAGTGGTTAAAGCATCCTGAATATACAACCAACCGTGCTGGGGCCGAAATACGTCATAACGCGTCCTTGACGAACAGTGTCCAAGGCTAGATTGTGTTTACCGAACACCCTCCAGCGATACCAAGCCTTGATACTGTTCATGTTTGCCATATATACTCACGACAGACAGATATATGGCTTCGGTGTTCTTAACGGAATCTCAGAGTGGAGGGTTTTTCCAGGTCAGAATGAACGCCTATAATTTTTTGAAAATATTAGACATAGGCATAGGTCGATTGCTGTCACCTTCGGTCAGTAGACAATTTGCTTCGTTGGGGGAGGGAGTGTTCCTCTGTGGGGCTCCTGGTTTGCGTTTCACTGAGGGTGTGTGCGGTTATCCTGAAACCGATGGGAAACCGAAACCGTTTTTGAAATCAGTTTCAACAGTTTGCCCGCCTAAAGACGAACGCATCGTTCCGCTCAGGTCTTCAAATTTGGTCGGCTGGTTGTCGTTTCTGGGTCATGGTTGGTAAATGTGTCAGTGGTCCCGGGACTGGATCACTGATACGACATTTAGTACGTGAATGGCTGTTTTTATATGTGGCGTTAGTAGAGTCTAAAACATAGTGGGAAACGATGTTATACTAGGCTTTGTAAGCGCAATTTGTGCTTCAACTTTAGTTTAGCTAACCGGTGAATAATAGCAAATAAATTGTTGTTGAAATTGTCCTTTGGTTTGTTGATCTTATCTACATATAAATTCAACACCATTATATAACATTGTTATTGCTCGTCAATATCACTTGCCCATATGTCTGTTCTTGACTTAATACCTAAATAAAGAGTATCAAAATAAATGAACTGAAATATTTGATTGGACACATATTATGTATATTTTCGCAATATATATCTTAATATATAATTGTGAACATTAGGCTTGTGTGGTAATTGGTCGAAAGGTAATTTTTGTGTTAATAGTAGAACAGTTGTAATCCTGATGTACCGTCATATAATGCCGACACTAATGTGTAACTTTCCCATCTTTGGTGTCTACGCCATTGGTCACCTTATTTGGAACATATGTGCAAAATGCATCTGCAAATCTGTGTGGAGTGTGGTACAACTGATGGGTCTGCTGTAGTCCGCTGGAGTGTGGACTATTATACCAGGGGTGCGTGGCTTGTGCTACTGAGGCACAAAGACCATTTCACAGTCTACATGAGTGTAGAGAACGCTTTTGTGTATGTTATAAATCTACTTCAATGATTCAGTATTTCAAAATAATGAATGTTTGGTTATGTTCCGACCTTATCGACAATTGTATCGGCATTTTAGTATCAATTTCCACGGTTACACTGTTTAACGCCAATAGTGTTTTGGAGGATTTTGTACATGGAAGGGAGATAATTCTGATATACATATTTCTTCCTAAATAATTTATATGTGTCCACTCATGGACGCACTCGATAATGTTTTGATGCGTTTAATTATACTTGTTTTCTTCGTAGCATAACACGTTATGACAATGTTATCCAAATGTACTGCCAGCCAAAGCCTCGTGCTCTCGGCTGAGTATGAGTATGGGGCACCCTCCCCCCCCCCCCCTGCCCCACCCTGGATCCGCCCCTGGACATAACTAGTTGAACTGGTGAGCATTTACATTTTTCGACAGCGTTTACATGTACCATGCGCGTTAATTAATTCCTAAAACCTAGAAGTTGGTAGGCCTACAATTAAGGTAAAGTTGATAAGAGTAAATTGTAAATTTCGTAAAATGTGTTTGCCATCGCAGATCATCTGAAATAATGATATCCATATCTGATTAATCTATGATGCCAAATATTTGGAAATTGATGTGGTCAGTGCAGTACTGTGGAAGCATATAATCATAGGGCGTGTGCAACGTCTTTTCAATGCTATATTAACTAAAGGGATATTCCCAGATGAGTGGTGTAAAGCTGTTATTAGTCCTATCCATAAAACTGGGTCGACGACCGAGGTGAACAATTACCGTGGTATATCGTTGTTATGCGCCATCAGCAAAATCTTCACAAAAGTTTTGAACAATAGGTTATCTATATGGGCCGAGCACAATGGTAAATTATCTGAGAGTCAATGTGCATATCGGAAAAGTAGATCGACTGTAGATCAGGTCGCTTCTACTGCGCTTTCGTCGACTTTTCAAGGGCTTTTGACTCCGTTCCGCATACCAAGCTGTTTTATCGACTTATGAAGGACGGTGTTCACAGCCATGTCATCGATGTCCTTAGGGATATGTATTCCAAACTTAAATCATGTGTTAAGACGTCCGAAGGCATATCTGAATATTTTGACTGTGGAGTTGGCGCGCGACAAGGGTGTATGATAAGCCCGTTTTTGTTTATCATGTATATACAAGAATTTGAAGCTATGTGTAAGCAGTAGGTTTGTCCCGGAGTGTTCATTGATGAAGTATTTCCAGGCGTTTTTATGTTTATGTACGCAGACGATCTTGCGGTTGTTAATGATTCGGTTGGCCGTCTGCAGAAGCAATTAGACACTCTAGGAGAATTCTGTCAAAGATATGGATTACAGGTTAACATTTCAAAAACTAAAATAGTAGTTTTTAGAAATGGCGGTAAAGAAAAAATGAACGATGGTTTTTTAACGGACAAATTATACAAATCGTGACGTACTACAAATATCTCGGCATTATTTTTTCTTCTTCATTAAAATGGACAGCAGCCCTTGAAACATTAGTAAAGCAAGCGGAACGAGCTATGTTTATCGTCAGAAATATCAGATCAAAATGTGGAGACTTGCCAGTGAGGGTTAGCCTTGAATTGTTCGATAAAATGATTCTACCTATTATACTCTATGGATCTGACGTGTGGGAATATAGCTACCCCGCCCCCAGATTGAAAAGTGTCACATCAGATACTGTAAACTTATACTTGGGCTACCGATCACGACCCCCCCCCCCCCCCCCCATATTATACACACACCGAGTCGGCACACTAACAGTTGTTATATTAAACTATTCTGTTTAGAAGAAGCTGGACTATTGACCTGGGCGACTTGTATCCGCGATCTACTGTATAAGTATGGTTACGGCCATGTCTGGGTGACGCAAGGTGTGGGAGATGTCAATTGGTTTTTATCTGACTTTAAACAGCGCTTATCTGATATATCATTACAAGAATGGTCCGATAACGTTGACAATCTTTCAAAGCTTGATCATTATAAACAGTTTAAGTGTCACTTGGAGTTAGAACCTTATCTGCAATGTTGCACAATATACAAACACCGGACTGCACTTGGCAAACTAAGATGTTCTAGCCATAAATTTTCAATAGAAAAGCTTCGCGGTCGTGTTTCCAGAGAGGAAAAATATTGCAATTATTGTCTTAATCAGAATGTAAAGGGGCTAGGAGATGAACTTCACTTTGTCATGGATTGTCCGCAATTTTGTGATAAACGAACAAAGTATGAAATTTGAATTCCTGACAGATATGTTACCAGAGCTAATTTTCACACAATAATGAAAACTACGAATGTCAAGATGCGGATATATGTAACTTGGCAGCATACACGTATCACTGTGTTAAGATTATGGATGACTGTGCACTGTTACCAAATAATGTGTAAATGTGTTGTACCATGGGCCCATGGCCTAAGTTGTACGGAAATAAACATACATCATACTGTGCCTGGGCCAATATTCACGAGTCAGGCTGATATATGTGGCACACACATATATGGAGCGCGCTGAGGTGGGTCTGTGGTGGAAGAGCCTATAGCGTTCGTCGGTGTTCGCTAGATGGCGCCACCGCTAACAGGCCATAGACTGGTAAAATAAATCCCAAAACAGTAGGCCTAATTAATTTGCTGTTTTTGAAGAAAACAACAAAATCGGTGGCACAAGCCCCATGTGTCATGTTGTCATGTTATAATGGCCCACTCTCTGCCTTCGACTCACTCCGCTAGGGCTCCATTATATCTCTGTTGTCGCCTACGTCCTCAATGCATTTTCACACTCGCTCGCCAGGGCGGCGTTGCGCAGATAGATAGGAAAATTGCGTCGCGCATTTCTACAAATTAGTGCTGGGACCCAGCCTAAGCCTAATAACGCATGAAATCAGGTGATGAAAAGAAAGAGTTCCGTCACAATTATGACTTTTCGAGAGGGTACAAGATCCGTTTTGCTGTATCAAAGATGCAAAGCTCGTTATTTTTATGTTTGATTGTTGAAAACTATAATGTTGCAGAAAATTACAGCTGATTTGACCGTTTTTCAAGAATCTTGAAATTTGCCCCCGGCCGACAGCAGCGGTGAAAGCGGAGCTTGCGTAGCGCCACCGCGCGGGGAGCTTGATAATGGCCTTGACCAAAAGAAACTGTGGCATAACGTACCCTGCATTCATAATGCACCCATCTAAGTTTGGAAGTCAATATCAATCCCATGATCCTCTATCAGGTAGGACTTCTTGTTTATGTCTGCCAACCTGAGATACAAGTCTGACTAATAAAGCACGGGAATAAATTCGAAATTAATTATTACTTTGCCAGCCCAACCGAATGCAGAAACCACAACACAAACTATATTGATGTATGTGATATCAAAAGTTTACACTTTACCTTTGGGAATGATGACCGATTCATGGAATTTATTGGTGTGTACCATGCATAGTAACTTCCGGTGGGATTTCCGGAAACTTAAAACTTCCCCTGCCCTGGTTTGGCGCAAAAGTTTCCTCCTCAAAGCGAAGTGTGGTGACAAGCAACGACAGTACGACAGCAACAAGCAACGACAGTACGACAGCTGTAGGGGTTAATCGTCTTCACCAGGTAAATGTGAATCAAGTAATAAATCAATTGTCGGCGCGTGAAATGTTGCACCCCACCCCCCCCCCCCCCCACCTTGATAAGGGGCTAAGTTCTTACCCGTCTAGCCGTGCAGCTGCACGGTCAGACGCCTACACAGCCAGACGGGTGTGTGTGCGGGGACCGGGGGACGGCCCAATAACAAATGGCTGCTCCTCCACCCACCACCCACCGACGCCTGCATGGCCGGACGCCTGCATGGTCAGACGGGTGTGCGGGACCGGGCGACGCATCTAGACGGCACCACCTTACATAATCTCTGACGGCACCGGCCCAATAACAAATAATAACAAATGGCTGCTCCACTCACCGACGCCTGCACGGTCAGACGCCTACACGCTGAGACTGGTGGCTGTGGTGGAGACAGTATTATGCATCTTCATTTCTCTCTCCATTTCAAATGAGAGGGTTTGATGTTTGTTCATGAACAAATCTAGCTTTGTTCCATAGGTTTACATAACGCCAGTCATAGCAACACCTCAATGGTGTTAATAACAAAAGATAAAGACTTTTACTCAATCAAATTAATTATATTTAAGTTTTGATGTTTGTTAATAACAAAATACAAAGAATTTTACTCAATCAAATTAACTATATATGAGGTTTGATGTTTGTTAATAATAGCAAAGTAAAGTAAAGGAAAGTAAAGGACAAAGTTTGATGTTTGTTAAAAGCAAAGGACAGCACTTTTTCTCTTATTTGATGTTGGTTAAAAGCAAAGGACAGCATTTTTTGTCAATCGAATAAACTGTTTTTTTGTGCATATATGTGTAACATATATGAGGCTTGATGTTTATTCATGAAATCATCCAGTTTAGCTCCATATGTTTACATACTGCCAGACATTGCTTTAGCAAAACTCTAAGAGAATGAGTATTTAATATTTGTCGCTTGGGTCATTGTCATTCAGTAGAGCTCATGCCAAAGATCACTCCCCCCAATCCCAAATATTCTTCGTTCAGTTTCGTACTGACTAGACTATAAGCAGTTTTGTACCTCTCCTCTCCAACCACAAGCATTCTCATTGGCCTAGAGCGCCTCACCCCCCTCCACCCTCCTGCAGCCAGCAGTCAATAACAACCACAAGCATTCTCATTGGCCTAGAGCGCCTCACCCCCCTCCACCCCCCCACCCCCTCCCCACCCGTCTGGCTGTGCAGGTAAGATATTAGCCCCTGTTGCCCACCTTCCACGATTGTGAAAGGACCCCGTGAAATACAATACATGACGCTCATGCAGGAAGCAAAATCTGATAGATCTATCTACATGTTGTTCATATTTTACTGTGGGCTTGAGGCCTTTTAATTTGGGACAATCAAGTTTATTATATAGACCTAATATGAATAGGTGCTACCTAAAAAACGTGAGCGTATATTTATTAATTCAGCTATTCCATGGGGATTCATCTAGATTAAGATTCAAAATAAATCCCACTTTGGCTTGCCATAATGCGTACCTTTGGCAGGATAACGTATACCAGGCATGTGCTTGAGGCATATCATTCGGTTGCTTAGTAACTCCTATTATGACGCCAATTTTGTTAAAATTTTGATGTCACAACTTCTTGATATTATAACTGCGCCAGTCTCAAATTCTGTTTTAAAACATAAATTCTTCTTGTTAATAAATTATAGAACTTAAAACGAGAGGTAAATGTTCTTCAAATCAGTGAGTTTCATTGCTATAAATACATATATGTCTTACAGTAATCAATCTTTAGCCAAGAAAAACCCATACTCATGCGTACATGACATGCGATCTCTTCAGCTTTCACCAGTGGAGGTTGACTTCTGGTAGATTTCACCAGCTGTTTTTTTATGTGTGTGTTATCTAAAGAACTTGCTATATGCTCGCTATCAATGTGAATTACATAATAAATCAATTGTAAGCACATGGATTGTAACGCCTCATGTAATGCATTTCCCCCACAGGCGCTGCAGATCGACTGACGCAGGCCCAGGATTGAGGTTCTTGTTAAATACAATGTATGGACCATAGGCGCTGTAAATCAGCAGTGGGAGGGTGGGGGTACCTCTGGGGGTATCCTTCTATAAACAAGACTGGGGGGGGAACCCCTATAAAAAAAATTATGCGTATGGGTTTTGATGTATAAAGTTTTATAGTCTAGCTAGGTCAGCGCACCCCATGTCTCAGCATTAATAGAGAAAATTAAGATTGGTTAAATGTTAAGAACCTAGCCAGTTTGAAAGTTACTATAATCAGACTGATTGGGATTACAGTAAATAATAACATAAGTCTATAAGATAGGCCCAAGCACAGGATGACAGGTCCTGGCTGGGGCTCCATTTGGTTGGGGGTTCCATATAATTAAGCTACGGATCAAAGCGCTTGTATACTCAAGTCACCTAATGGGGTTATTAGCATTATTTGATTACATGACAATGAAAAATATATTGTCTGTATATGATTTCATCATTTTCATGGTTTAAGGTAATTCATTGATATAGTTCGGAAGTGCAGATCTAGTTCTGATTTATAGTTAATTGTGGGGTGATGCCTGGATACATGGCTGCCAGCTCATATACGCACTGGTATCTGACGTAAAAGAGAGCCATGAAGTTGCAATCAGCACTATTCAATTTACTGCTCACTATATACTTACAATGCATCCCCATATCCTCTCACAGCTCAATGAAATATGTCATTTAAATATTGTGTGCCGCAGGACGCGTGCCTATCAGAATTGCTAAAGTACAACCACTTGAGACCAGAAATTGGTGGGGGTGTCCATGAATCATGTAACTTTTTTTCCTTTTCAGTAAATTGCCTGCCATCAAAAGCGATGAAAAGTAATTACACAAGTGTTCAACATTTCTTGTGTTGCCTCATATTCTATGTGTACCATATTTATTGTTTACCAAATTTTTTGGGATATTTTAAACAAACAATTAATATCTCTAACATAAGTAAATGGTTAAATACAAGCTGGTTGTCCCTATCACTTTGGCATTATATATGACATTTCATATGCCACACCAGTCCCATTACTTATCATATACAACAAAATGTTATAATATGTAAACCATGTTAATATGCTGAGTATAGTCATTAACAAATACAATATACCCAATGTTTATAGACATTGCATGCAAGACATCTGAAGTAATTGACATTTTGAACTTCTCTGCTGTAGCATTTTAGCCTGGGTCTATGGACAGACAGATCTACGAAAACACGAAGTACCTGGCATAGGGATTATATATTAAATGGTGTGGGTATAATGCACATACGGAAGAATATTTTATTCAACTGTCCGTGACGCAGTACAACAAAGTCTACACTTACTATACACAATGGGATAAAGTCCACACCATTAGGGGCCAGCGTGAATTCATCACTAAATGATTTAGATATTGTCTTGTTGATTAAGCCAAACCAAATCCAATTGTCCATCAGGTTCATGTCTAAACCCCGTTTAAACTTGCATTTGTTGTGAATCATATTTTTATGCAATTATTATTGGGGTGGTTGACCCACATTGAGCATACCTAATCTTTTTTAATGCAACATCCTGCAAAAACTTTTTTTATTACTTGAGAGTCCTTAATGCCATCATACATGGGTTTTAGTCTCCTAAACTAAATGTTTAATCTGTGTATACACTTGGTTTAAATCAATGATACTTGACTTGCCAAACCTTCAGCTCTAACTATCCTAGATTTCTCTTGTCTGTGTCACTCCATATCTATATAATATCAGTTTTAATCCATTGATAATTTCGTGTATAAATTATCTCTAAAATATTGAGTAATTTTAAATGTTAAATAATTCATAAGGAGTTTTTAGTCCCTAATTTCATCCAGGCCTCCCACCCTCATCCCATATCCCAGCCCCCATTCCATCTAGAAGGTCTCCCACCATTATCCCAGATCCCAGCCCCCATTCCAGCTAGGCCTCCCGCTCTCATCCTCGACCCCAGCCCCCATTCCATCCAGGCCTCCCACCCTCATCACAGGTCCCAGCCCCCATTCCAACCAGGCCTTCCACTCTTATCCCAGATCCCAACCCCCATTTCAACCAGGCCCCCCACCCTCATCCCACATTCGACCCCCCCATTCAACCCAGGCCTCCCACCCGCATCCGAGATCCAAGCCCCCATTCCATCCAGGCCTCTCACCCTCATCTCAGATCGCAGCCCCCATTCTATCCAGGCCTCTCACCCACATCCCAGATCCAAGCCCCCATTCCATCCAGGCCTTCCACCATCATCCCAGTTCCCAGCCCCCATTCCAAGCAGGCCTCTCACCCTCATCCCAGGTCCCAGCTCCCATTCCACTCAGGCCTTTCATTCTCATCCCAGATCCCAGCCCCCATTCCAACTAGGTATCCCACCCTCATCTCAAATCCCAACCCCCATTCCATCCAGGCCTCCCACCATCATCCCAAATCCCAACCCCCATTCCAACCAGGTCCCCCACCCTCATCCCAGATCCCAGCCCCCATTCCAACTAGGCCTCCCCCCACCCTCATCCCAGATCCCAACCCCCATTCCATCCAGGCCTCCCACCATCATCCCAAATCCCAACCCCCATTCCAACCAGGCCTCCCACCCTCATCCTAGACCACAACCCCCAATTCCAGCTAAGCCTCCCCCAATCATCCCAGATCCCAGCCCCCATTCCATCCAGGCTTCCCGCCCTCATCCCAGATCCCAGCCCCCATTCCATCCAAGCCTCCCACCGCCATCCCAGGTCCCAGCCCCCATTCCAAGCAGGCCTCTCACCCTCATCATAGATCCCAGCCCCCATTCCAGCCATGCCTCCCACCCGCATCTCAGTTCCCAGTCCCCTTTCCAGCTAAGTCTCCCCCATCATCCCAGATCCCAGCCCCATTCCATCCAGGCCTCCCACCCTCATCCCAGATCCCAGCCTCTATTCCATCCAGGCCTACCACCATGATCCCAGCTCCCATTCCATCCAGGCCTCCCACCCTCATCTCAGTTCCCAGCCCCCATTCCAGCCATGCCTCCCACCCTCCTCTCAATTCCCAGCCCCCATTCCAGCAATGCATCCCACTCTCATCCTTAATTCCTGCCCCATTCCCAGCCTATTACACTCATCCCACATCCCAGCCTCTATTCCATTCAGGCCTTACACTCTCATCCCAGATCGCAGCCCCCATTCCAACTAGGCCTCCCCCCCCGCCTCATCCCAGATCCCAACCCCCATTCCATCCAGGCCTCCCACCATCATCCCAAATCCCAACCCCCATTCCAACCAGGCCTCCCACCCTCATCCTAGACCACAACCCCCAATTCTAGCTAAGCCTCTCCCCATCATCCCAGACCCCAGCCCCCATTCCATCCAGGCCTCCCACCCTCATCCCAGATCCCAGCCCCCATTCCAGCCATGCACCCCACCCTCATCTCAGTTCCCAACCCCATTCCACCCATGCCTCCCACCCTCATCGCAGCCCCCCTTCCAACCAAGCCTCCCACCCTCATCCCTGATCCCAGCCCCCATTCCAACCATTCCTCCCACTCTCATCTCACATCTCAGGCCCCATTCTTTGCAGGCCTTCCAACCTAATCCCAAATCCCAGCCACCATTCAAACCAGGCCTCCCACCCTCATCCCAGATTGCAGCACCTAATCCAAGTAGGCCTATCACCCTCATCCCAGATCCCAACCCCCATTCCATCCAGGCCTACCACCATCATCCCAGATCCCAGCCTCCATCCAGGCCTCCCGTCCTCATCCCAGATCCCATCCCCCATTCCAACCAGGCCTCCCACCCTCATCACAGGTCCCAGCCCCCATCCTATGCAGGCCTGCCACCATCATCCCAGATCCGAGCCCCCCGTTTCAGCTAGACCCCCCACCCTCATCTCAGGTCCCAGCTCCCATTCGATCCAGGCCTCCCCGCTTCATTCCAGATCCCAACCCCCATTCCATCCAAGCCTCCCCCATCATCCCAGATCTCAGCCCCCATTCCATCTAGGCCTACCACCATCAATTCAGCGTCACATGAACATCTCTGCATTGTATTGTGGTTACATGGCTCAAGAGAGAAACCCCGAAAGAGTGTGCATCAAGCGCAAAAATCCAGCATCCACCCTTTAGCCCCGGTCCACATGTCATTGGGTACTTCTTGTTCAGACATCAGATCGAAAACCATTAACACAACAACTTTTTAGGCACCGAAAGTGTACGACTTAAGAGATAACATCTTCGTCGTTTTGTGTCCCTAACATGGTGAGCGTTCATATTGTGTTTCAGGTGACTATGACCAAGATGGACGCCGCCGACCTGCGCCGTGAGCATGACAAGGCGGTGAAGGCAGCCAACAGGAAGCTCCACGACGCAGACGCGCTGGTTGACGTCACGGTGACTGTGGGCGATGTGGCCTTCCCTTGTCACAAGTCTCTGCTGGCGGCTTGGAGCGGCTTCTTCCGTTCTATGTTCAGCAGCGACTTCACCGAGAGTCGCTCAAGTCACGTGACCTTGGCCGAGACAAGTCTGCTGTCATCAGAGGCGTTTGAGGTGCTTCACACATGGATGTACCGAGGGGAATTAAAGCTGACACCAGACTCGGCTGGTCTCATTTTGACTTCTGCCTTTTACCTCCAGATGGAAAAGACAGTAGACATGTTAACAGATTATATTAAACATCAGTACTCCGGCAATGTTCCTGTCACCCGCATGTTCCGTCATCTCAATCTGGCACAAATTTGTGGGATCCCGCATCTAAGAGATATGGCTTTGGCGGGATTGGCCAAAAAATTCGATGAATTGATCGAAGCAGAAGAAATTCTTGAGCTGAATCCCGAAGATTTCGTGATGCTGCTCGGCATGGATCAGTTGGAAGCTGAGAGTGAAGACGTCGTCTTCAGCGCGGCTTTCGCCTGGCTTCATCACAGTGAAGATCGTCTGGATTATTTAAGCGACGTCTTGAAATCTCTGCGAGTTGGTCTGGTCAGTACCGGAGCGATCCGGAAAGCTCTGGACGCCAAGATCATGTCTAAGGACAGCGAATGTTCCAACATTTTGCTAGATTGCCTAGCGGCGGGAAATTCTGACGCAGAGAGTCTGCAGAGGCTGACAAAGGACTTCCATGAATTGTTCGTTAAAAGAACGCCGACTGCGGCTCAGACAGAATATGGCGGCTCATCGGAAGGACATAAAAGGTAAATTCGGCACTAAAAAGAGTGGTCTTAATGGCGGGGTGGTCATATTACCGGGGTGGTCTTCAAGCGGGTTTCCACTGTAGTTCCAATATTTGTCTGGCCTAACAAGCAGATTACTGTGAATGACTATTTACCCGCCTTTATTATGAATACTGTAAATACTACTGACAGGCTGGTTACTGTTAATAATTATTTACCTACATTTACTATACATACTTACAAGATATATTGAGGTCTGTAACATGCCATTGTGTTGATGGAGTTATATCAGGTTGAAGCAGTTGTTCCTAAGTCATAGCATGCCTGGAGATACCAGCAGCATAATAGGTTGTCAGGCTTTATGTTAACGATTCTTATAATTAGACTGGTAGCCCTGGTGTTTTTGACACTAGAATGTTTTTTCCGTTTAGTGTCATCAGACTGCTGCAAGAACAAGACCCGTGCACTCTGTATGGCGACATCTGGCGGGACGCTTACGCCAACCTTGAGGACTCGGGTCCTGCCATGGGTGACGTCACGGTGACCGTTGACGGGGAAGACTTCTGCTGTCACAAGGCCGTCCTCTTCGGATGGAGCGAGTATTTCACGAAGCGTTTTCTTGTTGATGAAGGTAGCACCGTTAGTGATGATTGGCTTCCTGGAAAGATCTCAGCGACCCACAGGGAAGATGATTTACATGCGAGCGATCGGCCCAGTCCACCAGTGGAATGTGCCTCGGGATCCTCACCTAGAGCGTCACAGGGGTCAGTGGAAAGTGCGTTGAAGTCCCCTCCAGGAGAGACACCTCAGGCGCCGGAGCACCAGGACACACTGAATGCAACCAATGACGGTGTCCAAGGGTGCGGTGTTTCTGATCCAGGTGGTTCACTGAACGTGAATGATGATCCAGATGATTCTCTAATCCAGAGTCCGGATCCAGCGTGTGGTCGGTCTCGGCACTCTGTGTCCCACATATCTCTGACAGGCAACTGTATGACGATAAATGTGTTCCGCATTCTGCTGGATTGGATTTACAGAGGTCAATTAATGATGACGACCAACAACCTCTGTGACGTCATGAAGTGCGCGCACTGCTTGCAGATGGACGGAGTCGTAAAAGTTGTAAAGAACTATTTCGACAGTTATTATCCTACCTTAGTTGGTGGAGAGATAGTCACCATGCTGCATACAGCGAAGAAATGTGACCTAGCTGATGTGTATGAGGCCTGTTGCTCCCAAATCATCGCCAACTTTGACGAAGTCTGTGTGAGTCCGGAATTTAAAGAGCTACTTGATTTTGAGACGCTCCTTCGCCTCCTGTGTGATGACCGTCTAAACGTCACCAGTGAGGACGTAGTTTTACAAGCGGCATTGTCATGGTTACGTCACTCGGAGAATCGCCTGGTTCACATCAGTGACGTCATCAAATCAGTCCGCCTCGGATTGGTTAAAAGGGCCACGCTTGGCGACGGCCTTGACCTTGCCTTCCGTTCCCGAGATCTGGAGGTCTTTGCCATGTTGAACCAGGTCGCTACCAGTGATCGGCAGGGTGTGGACAGTTTTCACAGTTTTCTGAAGGACCAACCAGATATGTACAGACAGCGACTGGTATGTTACTGTTGTTATAATAGTGGAACGCAATACAATGTAATAGCCGTCCATGTGCGGGGCCGGCCTGGTAGCTAAGTGGGCTGGAGCGCTCGCATTGACCGTTCTGGTCATCTGAGAGCCTAACAGCACGTGGATCGATGGTTCGAACCCTGCTGTGGCCATGTCTGTGTGGTCGTAAGATGAAAAATCCCATGTCCTTCTTCGCAAAGAATAGTGGGTCACCCCCGGGGACATTGCTCCACTCTCCCTTCCTTCTCTCATGGACGCGGTATGACAAAAAGTGGTTAAAGCGTTCTGACTATACAGCCAACCGTACAAGTGTAAGCAAAGATGACAGACTGCCAGCCTGACAGCTACCACAAGTCTTCTCCAGTATTTCTTGCCACTACTGAGGCAACCTGAGCCACCAACCAACTCCCCCAGTTGACCGTGCCTATGTAATGTAGCATTTTGTCAACTTAGTATAATGTCAGCAATAATTGTAGCCACTATCCAGACTGATACACTGAACACTGAAACATGACCTAAACCATAACCCGCATGTAAATTAAATTGCACGCCAGCAGACAGCAGCAGCTAATCCAATCATTGTGAAACGATGTTATTATTTTTGAGTGAATGCAAGGCTAGAATTAGCTTAATTCAAGCAATATGATAGTGTATCATTTGACGTGGGCACCAAGTTACATTATGGCCATCGCACAGATCAAAATGGAAAATTATGACGGCAACTCTGGTCCAACATGGCTGGCTGGGCCCTGGGCCTGGTGTCTAGATCCTGGCCGTAAGCCTTGCTCTTGGCGAAGTCTCGATGACGGCGAATGAACGAAACACACAATGTGCCATAAACCACACAATCAACAATTAACCTACAGCACAACGTCATATTAGTAGATGGTAACCAGTGAGGGGAGCGAGGGGTGGAGGTTACTTAATACATTGGTGGGTTTCTGGGCAGTGGGGGTGGGGGGGGGGGGGTCCGCGGTAAAGCCATCATTTTTGTCACCTCTAAAATCTGCTCGGTAGGGGTATTTTTGTTATCCGCCTTATGTGGCAGTTTCATGCAGATTCGCTCGGTTTATTCTCTTTTTCCGGGCAACCCCGCTATATGAACGCACAGCCCCCCCCCCCCCCCCGCGGTTGCTACTGTATAGCTGTATCTTTTTCATCATAAATATCCGCTCTTTACGGGCATCTTTTTCATCATAGATGCCCGCTCTCTCAGGCATCAAGGGACACCCGCGGACCCCCCCCCCCCCCCTAACCACATTTGTATAACAGTTTCCCCCCCCCCCCTCCCGGGTAACCAGCAGCCTGTAGATGTAAAAACGTGCCGAGAAGGCACTGTGTGAAGAACAAAACCAATGGCGCGGCCAATTTAACTGACGTCTGATTGGTCAGTGCTTGCGACCTTCCGGTGCATCTCATTAGCTATCTGCCTAGCTATCTGCCCATACACAAGGTAGGTTTTGATGTCAAAGCTACTATCTGCTGTACCCGTATACGTTGTGTATCCGTCTGCTTGAGAGCCTGCCCGAGCTGTCATAGCGCACCCTTCCACGTCCGCCGCAAATCCGCTGATGACGTGCTGCCACGCACCTTATTTAATGACTATTATCAATGAACATGGGGAGTTCCCATAGCACGAAAACTAAGATAGCAGTCAGTTGTCAATCTATGCTGCCCCGTAATACAATGCTCTGCGATTTTACTTCCAGGGAAAGGCACGCTACGACCGTTTGAGGGTGACTGGCCGACTGGGAGACGACAGCGGCGAGGGACAGCTTAAGGACCCCGAGGCCGCTTGTCTTCTCGGAGACCTCGTCTTGGTGGCTGACTATGGCAGTAATAGACTTGTAGCCTTCTGTCGCCCCAGTGCCACCACTGATTACATCTACGTCTGTCATGTTGATACAGAGAAACCTGTTTATTGCTTGAGTAACAAGGACAGAGAAACGGTGTATGTCTCTAATTACACCGAACATGTCATTACAATATGGAAATGGTCAACAACGAAGAAACTGCACGAAGTGGGGAGGTTCTCGGCTGGCGGGAGATTAAGAGAGCCCTACCACATGGCATGGGACGTCGGGGAGCACGTGTATGTGGCCTGCAGTGATGGGGTGCATAGGGTGTGCCTGGCGACCGATACCGTCGTCAGCACTCTGACCCGACCAGACGGGGTGACAGACAGGCCGTATTATCTTGCAGTAATCGGCTCCACTGTAATGGTGAACTACGGATGTGGTGAAAGCCTGGTGCTCTACCCTGAGGGCGCCCATACAGGTCGTGTTATCAACCCCATAGGACTGAAGAAACCCCAGGGTGTTGGGGCGGATGGTGTCAACTTCCTGGTTGTACACTATCAGGACGAGTGTGTGTACGTGGTCACACCCAGCGGCGAGACCCTGACGACGGTGAACACCGGGGGCGTGGCGCCCTGGAACATCTCAGTGTATGGGGACAACATGTACGTTACTTCATACAGTGATAACCGAGTTATTATTCTATCCCGATGACAATGCCACGACACCGGCAGTCGAAGCTTTAACATCTCGGAGACAACATGTACCTTGTGTCGAGTCTATCCACCGATTATCATGTCTTGTCATCCATTATCAACTGCGCATGGACATATTTACGGGGTTTGACGGACAATAAGAGACGAAATCCCAATTATGAAGATAATCTGATGCCGTGCGAGACGTTTTGTTGCGTGATGACTGCGATATGTGAGACGAGTGTATATTCCCGAGATAACTTTGTTCCATGAAATTGTGGCTTCATATAAAAGCAGAGATGTACACTCCCGCTCGCCCGGTCGACATTTTGCGCCCGTCGACATTTTGCGCCGGGCGAGAGCGACTAAACTTCATCCTTCATGATCACAGTAATCCTGTACTTTTGCCTACATAGCCACATATGATATAATTTGTGTGCGGTAAAGCCATGGTTTCAAACCATTACATAATGTCCAAGGCGTCAACGGACCGCTGACAAGAAATGTTCTCGTATATGTATAGAATTAAATAAATTGGGCTCCCGTGTATCAAATTGTATGGGCGACCACATTGTCATAATTTGGGAGCCGGGAGTGGCTACCAGAAACTTCTATGGCGTGTACATCACTGAATGGAAATATGAGAAGATCAACATCAGAGTGTATTTCTGACTTACAGTTCAGTTTGTATTGTATACTAATTGTGCATTGAAAACCTAGCTACTTTATTCTGTGGACTTGCTGGACCCCGGCCGCAAAGCTAGCCAGTCTGGCTACGTCAACGTGCCGACGTCACGACGAATACGTAAATTGTCTTGTTTTTGTATGTACATTAGTTTTTGTGTGCCCTAATAATAATCACTTGACACCAATATATATAAATATATATAATAAATACATTTATTTTTCACCCTCTGTGAGGCTTAGTTACTCAGGAAGTTAATATCCTTTCTTACATATATATACAAAACTTCAGACCTCAGTGCAACGAAATTCTAGAACCCCGCACATCACCATTACCACCTACAGAACCAACGGCACCATCACCCCCCCATGGCTTTATCTATCAGAGCTACCTATTACTCTCCATGGCTTTATCTATCAGAGCTACCTATTACTCTCCATGGCTTTATCTATCAGAGCTACCTATTTCCCCCCATGGCTTTATCTATCAGAGCTACCTATATTCTCCATGGCTTTATCTATCAGAGCCACCTATTACATCCTTCGACGTTGTCTATCAGAGCTACCTATTTCCCCCCATGGCGTTGTCTATCAGAGCTACTTATTACTCCCCATGGCGTTGTCTATCAGAGCTACCTATTACTCTCCATGGCTTTATCTATCAGAGCCACCTATTACATCCTTCGACGTTGTCTATCAGAGCTACCTATTACTCCCCATGGCGTTGTCTATCATGGCTACCTATTACTACCCATGGCGTCTATCAGAGCTACCTATTACTCCCCATGGCGTTGTCTATCAGAGCTACCTATTACTCCCCATGGCGTTGTCTATGAGAGCTACCTATTACTCCCCATGGCGTTGTCTATCAGAGCTACCTATTACTCCCCATGGCGTTGTCTATCAGAGCTACCTATTACTCCCCATGGCGTTGTCTATCAGAGCTACCTATCACTCCCCATGGCGTTGTCTATCAGAGCTACCTATCACTCCCCATGGCGTTGTCTATCAGAGCTACCTATTACCCCCCATGGCGTTGTCTATCAGAGCTACCTATTACTCCCCATGGCGTTGTCTATCAGAGCTACCTATTACTCCAACTGGCGTTGTCTATCAGAGCTACCTATCACTCCCCATGGCGTTGTCTATCAGAGCTACCTATTACTCCCCATGGCGTTGTCTATCAGAGCTACCTATTACTCCCCATGGCGTTGTCTATCAGAGCTACCTATTACTCCCCATGGCGTTGTCTATCAGAGCTACCTATTACTCCCCATGGCGTTGTCTATCAGAGCTACCTATTACTCCCCATGGCGTTGCCTATCAGAGCTACCTATTACTCTCCATGGCGTTGTCTATCAGAGCTACCTATCACTCCCCATGGCGTTGTCTATCAGAGCTACCTATCACTCCCCATGGCGTTGTCTATCAGAGCTACCTATTATTCCCCATGGCGTTGTCTATCAGAGCTACCTATTACTCCCCATGGCGTTGTCTATCAGAGCTACCTATTACTCCCCATGGCGTTGCCTATCAGAGCTACCTATTACTCTCCATGGCGTTGTCTATTAGAGCTACCTATTACTCCCAATGACGTTGTCTATCAGAGCTACCTATTACTCCTTATGGCGTTGTCTATCAGAGCTACCTATTACTCCCCATGGCGTTGCCTATCAGAGCTACCTATTACTCTCCATGGCGTTGTCTATCAGAGCTACCTATCACTCCCCATGGCGTTGTCTATCAGAGCTACCTGTTACTCCCCATGGCGTTGCCTATCAGAGCTACCTATTACTCTCCATGGCGTTGTCTATTAGAGCTACCTATTACTCCCCATGGCGTTGTCTATCAGAGCTACCTATTACATCCTTCGACGTTGCCTATCAGAGCTACCTATTACTCTCCATGGCGTTGTCTATTAGAGCTACCTATTACTCTCCATGGCGTTGTCTATCAGAGCTACCTATTACTCCCCATGGCGTTGTCTATCAGAGCTACCTATTATTCCCCATGGCGTTGTCTATCAGAGCTACCTATTACTCCCCATGGCGTTGTCTATCAGAGCTACCTATTACTCCCCATGGCGTTGTCTATCAGAGCTACCTATTACTCCCCATGGCGTTGTCTATCAGAGCTACCTATTACTCCCCATGGCGTTGTCTATCAGAGCTACCTATTACTCTCCATGGCGTTGTCTATTAAAGCTACCTATTACTCCCAATGACGTTGTCTATCAGAGCTACCTATTACTCCCCATGGCGTTGTCTATCAGAGCCACCTATTACTCTCCATGGCGTTGTCTATTAGAGCTACCTATTACTCCCCATGGCGTTGTCTATCACAGCTACCTATTACTCCCCATGGCGTTGTCTATCAGAGCTACCTATTACTCCCCATGGCGTTGTCTATCACAGCTACCTATTACTCCCAATGGCGTTGTCTATCAGAGCTACCTATTACTCCCCATGGCGTTGTCTATCCGAGCTACCTATTACACCCCATGGCGTTGTCTATCAGAGCTACCTATTACTCCCCATGGCGTTGTCTACCAGAGCTACCTATTACTCTCCATGGCGTTGTCTATTAGAGCTACCTATTACTCCCAATGACGTTGTCTATCAGAGCTACCTATTACTCCCCATGGCGTTGTCTATCACAGCTACCTATTACTCCCCATGGCGTTGTCTATCAGAGCTACCTATTACTCCCCATGGCGTTGTCTATCACAGCTACCTATTACTCCCAATGGCGTTGTCTATCAGAGCTACCTATTACTCCCCATGGCGTTGTCTATCCGAGCTACCTATTACACCCCATGGCGTTGTCTATCAGAGCTACCTATTACTCCCCATGGCGTTGTCTATCAGAGCTACCTATTACTCTCCATGGCGTTGTCTATTAGAGCTACCTATTACTCCCAATGACGTTGTCTATCAGAGCTACCTATTACTCCCCATGGCGTTGTCTATCAGAGCCACCTATTACATCCTTCGACGTTGTCTATCAGAGCTACCTATTACTCCCCATGGCGTTGTCTATCAGAGCTACCTATTACTCTCCATGGCGTTGTCTATTAGAGCTACCTATTACTCCCAATGACGTTGTCTATCAGAGCTACCTATTACTCCCCATGGCGTTGTCTATCAGAGCTACCTATTACTCTCCATGGCGTTGTCTATTAGAGCTACCTATTACTCCCAATGACGTTGTCTATCAGAGCTACCTATTACTCCCCATGGCGTTGTCTATCAGAGCCACCTATTACTCCCAATGGCGTTGTCTATCAGAGCCACCTATTACTCTCCATGGCGTTGTCTATTAGAGCTACCTATTACTCCCCATGGCGTTGTCTATCACAGCTACCTATTACTCCCCATGGCGTTGTCTATCAGAGCTACCTATTACTCCCCATGGCGTTGTCTATCACAGCTACCTATTACTCCCAATGGCGTTGTCTATCAGAGCCACCTATTACTCCCCATGGCGTTGTCTATCCGAGCTACCTATTACACCCCATGGCGTTGTCTATCAGAGCTACCTATTACTCCCCATGGCGTTGTCTACCAGAGCTACCTATTACTCTCCATGGCGTTGTCTATTAGAGCTACCTATTACTCCCAATGACGTTGTCTATCAGAGCTACCTATTACTCCCCATGGCGTTGTCTATCACAGCTACCTATTACTCCCCATGGCGTTGTCTATCAGAGCTACCTATTACTCCCCATGGCGTTGTCTATCACAGCTACCTATTACTCCCAATGGCGTTGTCTATCAGAGCTACCTATTACTCCCCATGGCGTTGTCTATCCGAGCTACCTATTACACCCCATGGCGTTATCTATCAGAGCTACCTATTACTCCCCATGGCGTTGTCTACCAGAGCTACCTATTACTCTCCATGGCGTTGTCTATTAGAGCTACCTATTACTCCCAATGACGTTGTCTATCAGAGCTACCTATTACTCCCCATGGCGTTGTCTATCAGAGCTACCTATTACCCCCCATGGCGTTGTCTATTAGAGCTACCTATTACTCCCCATGGCGTTGTCTATCACAGCTACCTATTACACCCCATGGCGTTGTCTATCAGAGCCACCTATTACTCCCCATGGCGTTGTCTATCAGAGCTACCTATTACTCCCCTTGGCGTTGTCTATCAGAGCTACCTATTACTCCCCATGGCGTTGTCTATCAGAGCTACCTATTACACCCCATGGCGTTGTCTATCAGAGCTACCTATTACTCCCCATGGCGTTGTCTATTAGAGCTACCTATTACTCCCAATGACGTTGTCTATCAGAGCTACCTATTACTCCCCGTGGCGTTGTCTACCAGAGCTACCTATTACATCCTTCGACGTTGTCTATCAGAGCTACCTATTACTCCCCTTGGCGTTGTCTATCAGAGCTACCTATTACTCCCCATGGCGTTGTCTATCAGAGCTACCTATTACTCTCCATGGCGTTGTCTATTAGAGCTACCTATTACTCCCAATACCGTTGTCTATCAGAGCTACCTAATACTCCCCGTGGCGTTGTCTACCAGAGCTACATATTACTCCCAATGACGTTGTCTATCAGAGCTACCTATTACTCCCCATGGCGTTGTCTATCAGAGCTACCTATTACACCCCATGGCGTTGTCTATCAGAGCTACCTATTACTCCCCATGGCGTTGTCTATCACAGCTACCTATTACTCCCCATGGCGTTGCCTATCAGAGCTACCTATTACTCTCCATGGCGTTGTCTATTAGAGCTACCTATTACTCCCCATGGCGTTGTCTATCAGAGCTACCTATTACTCCCCCTGGCGTTGTCTATCAGAGCTACCTATTACTCTCCATGGCGTTGTCTATTAGAGCTACCTATTACTCCCAATGACGTTGTCTATCAGAGCTACCTATTACTCCCCATGGCGTTGTCTATCAGAGCTACCTATTACTCCCCATGGCGTTGTCTATCAGAGCTACCTATTACTCCCAATGACGTTGTCTATCAGAGCTACCTATTACTCCCCATGGCGTTGCCTATCAGAGCTACCTATTACTCTCCATGGCGTTGTCTATTAGAGCTACCTATTACTCCCCATGGCGTTGTCTATCAGAGCTACCTATTACTCCCCATGGCGTTGTCTATCAGAGCTACCTATTACTCCCCATGGCGTTGTCTATCAGAGCTACCTATTACTCCCCATGGCGTTGTCTATCAGAGCTACCTATTACTCCCCATGGCGTTGTCTATCAGAGCTACCTATTACTCCCCATGGCGTTGTCTATAAGAGCTACCTATTACTCCCAATGACGTTGTCTATCAGAGCTACCTATTACTCCCCATGGCGTTGTCTATCAGAGCCACCTATTACATCCTTCGACGTTGTCTATCAGAGCTACCTATTACTCCCCATGGCGTTGTCTATCAGAGCTACCTATCACTCCCCATGGCGTTGTCTATCAGAGCTACCTATTACTCCCGATGGCGTTGTGTACCAGAGCTACCTATTACTCCCCATGGCGTTGTCTATCAGAGCCACCTATTAAATCCTTCGACGTTGTCTGTCAGAGATACCTATTACTCCCCATGGCGTTGTCTATCAGAGCTACCTATTACTCCCCATGGCGTTGTCTATCAGAGCTACCTATCACTCTCCATGGCGTTGTCTATCAGAGCTACCCATCACTCCCCATGGCGTTGTCTATCAGAGCTACCTATTACTCCACATGGCGTTGTCTATCATAGCTACCTATTACTCCCCATGGCGTTGTCTATCAGAGCTACCTATTACTCCCCATGGCGTTGTCTATCAGAGCTACCTATTACTCCCCATGGCGTTGTCTATCAGAGCTACCTATTACTCCCCTTGGCGTTGTCTATGAGAGCCACCTATTACTCTCCATGGCGTTGTCTATCAGAGCTGCCTATTACTCCCCATGGCGTTGTCTATCAGAGCTACCTATTACTCCCCATGGCGTTGTCTATCAGAGCCACCTATTACTCCCCATGGCGTTGTCTACCAGAGATACCTATTACTCCCCATGGCGTTGTCTATCAGAGCTACCTATTACTCCCCATGGCGTTGCCTATCAGAGCTACCTATTACTCTCCATGGCGTTGTCTATCAGAGCTACCTATTACTCCCCATGGCGTTGTCTACTAGAGATACCTATTACTCCCCATGGCGTTGTCTATTAGAGCTACCTATTACACCCCATGGCGTTGTCTATTAGAGCTACCTATTTCCCCCCATGGCGTTGTCTATCAGAGCTACCTATTACTCCCCATGGCGTTGTCTACCAGAGATACCTATTACTCCCCATGGCGTTGTCTATCAGAGCTACCTATAACTCCCCATGGCGTTGTCTATGAGAGCCACCTATTACACCCCATGGCGTTGTCTATCAGAGCTACCTATTTCCCCCCATGGCGTTGTCTATCAGAGCTACCTATTACTCCCCATGGCGTTGTCTACCAGAGATACCTATTACTCCCCATGGCGTTGTCTATCAGAGCTACCTATAACTCCCCATGGCGTTGTCTATGAGAGCTACCTATTACTCCCCATGACGTTGTCTATCAGAGCTACCTATTACATCCTTCGACGTTGTCTATCAGAGATACCTATTACTCCCCATGGCGTTGTCTATCAGAGCTACCTATTACTCCCCATAGCGTTGTCTATCAGAGCTACCTATTACTCCCCATGGCGTTGTCTATCAGAGCTACCTATAACTCCCCATGGCGTTGTCTATGAGAGCTACCTATTACTCCCCATGGCGTTGTCTATCAGAGCTACCTATTACTCCCCATGGCGTTGTCTATCATAGCTACCTATTACACCCCATGGCGTTGTCTATCACAGCCACCTATTACTCCCCATGGCGTTGTCTATCAGAGCTACCTATTACTCCCCATGGCGTTGTCTATCAGAGCTACCTATTACTCCCCATGGCGTTGTCTATCAGAGCTACCTATTACTCCCCATGGCGTTGTCTATCAGAGCTACCTATCACTCCCCATGGCGTTGTCTATCAGAGCTACCTATCACTCCCCGTGGCGTTGTCTATCAGAGCTACCTATTACTCCCCATGGCGGTGTCTATCACAGCCACCTATTACTCCCCATGGCGTTGTCTATCAGAGCTACCTATCACTCCCCATGGCGTTGTCTACCAGAGATACCTATTACTCCCCATAGCGTTGTCTATCAGAGCTACCTATTACTCCCCATGACGTTGTCTATTAGAGCTACCTATTACTCCCCATGGCGTTGTCTATTAGAGCTACCTATTACTCCCTATGGCGTTGTCTATCACAGCTACCTATTACTCCCCATAGCGTTGTCTATCAGAGCTACCTATTACTCCCCATGGCGTTGTCTATCAGAGCTACCTGTTACTCCCCATGACGTTGTCTATCAGAGCTACCTATTACTCCCCATGGCGTTGTCTATCAGAGCTACCTATTACACCCCATGGCGTTGTCTATCAGAGCTACCTATTACTCCCCATGGCGTTGTCTATCAGAGCTACCTATTACACCCCATGGCGTTGTCTATCAGAGCTACCTATTACTCCCCATGGCGTTGTCTATCAGAGCTACCTATTACACCCCATGGCGTTGTCTATGAGAGCCACCTATTACATCCTTCGACGTTGTCTATCAGAGATACCTATCACTCCCCATGGCGTTGTCTATCAGAGCTACCTATTACACCCGATGGCGTTGTCTATCAGAGCTACCTATTACTCCCCATGGCGTTGTCTATCAGAGCTACCTATTACTCCCCATAGCGTTGTCTATCAGAGCTACCTATTACACCCCATGGCGTTGTCTATCAGAGCTACCTATTACTCCCCATGGCGTTGTCTATCAGAGCTACCTATTACACCCCATGGCGTTGTCTATCAGAGCTACCTATTACTCCCCATGGCGTTGTCTATCAGAGCTACCTATTACTCCCCATAGCGTTGTCTACCAGAGCTACCTATTACTCCCCATAGCGTTGTCTATCAGAGATACCTATTACTCCCCATAGCGTTGTCTACCAGAGCTACCTATTACTCCCCATAGCGTTGTCTATCAGAGATACCTATCACTCCCCATGGCGTTGTCTATCAGAGCTACCTATTACTCCCCATGGCGTTGTCTATCAGAGATACATATTACTCCCCATGGCGTTGTCTATCAGAGCTACCTATTACTCCCCATGGCGTTGTCTATCAGAGCTACCTATTACTCCCCATGGCGTTGTCTATCAGAGCTACCTATTACTCCCCATAGCGTTGTCTATCAGAGCTACCTATTACTCCCCATGGCGTTGTCTATCAGAGCTAACTATTACTCCCCATGGCGTTGTCTATCACAGCTACCTATTACTCCCCATGACGTTGTCTATCAGAGCTACCTATTACTCCCCATGACGTTGTCTATCAGAGCTACCTATTACTCCCCATGGCGTTGTCTATCAGAGCTACCTATTACTCCCCATGGCGTTGTCTATCAGAGCTACCTATTACTCCCCATGGCGTTGTCTATCAGAGCTACCTATTACTCCCCATGGCGTTGTCTATCAGAGCTACCTATTACTCCCCATGGCGTTGCCTATCAGAGCTACCTATTACTCTCCATGGCGTTGTCTATCAGAGCTACCTATTACTCTCCATGGCGTTGTCTACCAGAGCCACCTATTACTCCCCATGGCGTTGCCTATCAGAGCTACCTATTACTCCCCATGGCGTTGTCTATCAGAGCTACCTATTACTCTCCATGGCGTTGTCTATCAGAGCTACCTATTACTCCCCATGGCGTTGTCTACCAGAGATACCTATTACTCCCCATGGCGTTGTCTATCACAGCTACCTATTACTCCCCATGGCGTTGTCTACCAGAGATACCTATTACTCCCCATGGCGTTGTCTATCAGAGCTACCTATTACTCCCCATGGCGTTGTCTATCAGAGCTACCTATTACTCCCCATGGCGTTGTCTATCAGAGATACCTATTACTCCCCATGGCGTTGTCTACCAGAGATACCTATTACTCCCCATGGCGTTGTCTATCAGAGCTACCTATCACTCCCCATGACGTTGTCTATCGGAGCTACCTATTTCCCCCCATGGCGTTGTCTATCAGAGCTACCTATTACTCCCCATGGCGTTGTCTATCAGAGCTAACTATTACTCCCCATGGCGTTGTCTATCACAGCTACCTATTACTCCCCATGACGTTGTCTATCAGAGCTACCTATTACTCCCCATGACGTTGTCTATCAGAGCTACCTATTACTCCCCATGGCGTTGTCTATCAGAGCTACCTATTACTCCCCATGGCGTTGTCTACCAGAGATACCTATTACTCCCCATGGCGTTGTCTATCAGAGCTACCTATAACTCCCCATGGCGTTGTCTATCAGAGCCACCTATTACTCCCCATGGCGTTGTCTACCAGAGATACCTATTACTCCCCATGGCGTTGTCTACCAGAGATACCTATTACTCCCCATGGCGTTGTCTATCAGAGCTACCTATAACTCCCCATGGCGTTCTCTATCAGAACTGCCTTTTGTGATTTTTGCTATAAGCACAGGTCTTACATGACAACACCCCAGGGGCGGATCCAGGAATTTTAACAGGGAGGGGTCCACTGACAGCTTGCGAGGTGGGGGGGGGGGGGGGAGGGGTGTACTCGGCAAACGCAACCGGGCGGGGGGGTCACCAAGTTCAAGTTTTGGACGACCGAAATAGGGGGGGGGGTCCACCAATGCTGAGCCTCAGGTGGGCATTCTTCCTCAAAGCAAAAGGGGGGGAGGGGGGTGGGGGTCCACGCCGGATGACCTAAATTTTGCATTAAAAAACGTTATTCCTCAAAAAAAAGGCGGGGGGGGGGGGGGGGCGGGACCCCCTAGGCCGGCCCTCACCTTTCAATTGGATCCGCCCCTGTGACCCCGACAATGTTGTCACTGTCTCGACGGGGTTTTCATGGCTTCTTTATTACGTCATTGGTTTAATTTATCCGCTGGTCCAATTTACCCACCTTTGCTCTACATGTCTAGGCCCCCTGGATCCGCCACTATAATATATGTCATGAACGTTAATCATGGGTAATATAAGTGGTATTAGTACAAACATGGCCCAGGAACGGAGCGCCACCGTGCGGCAGAGCTCGGTGCCTGGCGTGCACATGCAGGAGACCGCAACCCAAGACTTATGTTCTTGTCTGTACACATATTCCAGGTAGGGCGAACCACTTTGTTTTAACATTGCTCTCAAGACATATGGCTGACCGTTTACTGTCAGAATCCATCGTGGGGCCTAACATGGCAGTAGCGGGATCCAGGATTTTGCCAAATGGGGGGGCACAAGTCTGAAAAAGGTCATATTTGCGTCTAAATGCCGTTGAAAAATGTACAAAATTGGCATTTTTACGCCGTGAAAGAGGAGGGACACGTGCCTCTGTGCACACATCCCCCCCCCGCTGGATACGCCACTGCATGGAAGATGAACCATGGGGTAGGGTAGGATAGGATGGGGAGAAATTGATGCAGTTGATATGCATTTCCAGCCTTCAGGGGCAACAGGATGGTGGTAACAGGAGGAAAACCATGCTCATCTGCGCTATGAAGTAATTTATCCTTTATCTCGTTTTGTTTTCGTCATATGACGCATTTCGGGACGCATTTCGTGACCAGGTTTGTACGTCAAATGAGAGGCAAATTCACACACATTCTGACATAAAAAGAGATTTCCAAGCTCAATATAAATAATCTATGCATTGTATGAATGGCTTCTAATTCCATACGACGCCAAGGTGACGTCATATGACGTCAGCGACGATTACCAGATTTTGTATATTTTTTTAATTTGGAGGGTTTGTCATCTGACGATCGACGCTCAGTGACGACGTCTTTTAGGTGAAATAGGGAAAAAAGAAAGTAATTTCTGGTCTTCATGTTAGTCTCCTCCACAACCCCCCAACTGCCACCCACCGCCCCCGGCCCACAGCCCCCCACTGCGTGGCACGCTCACTCAGACTGGGTCTGTAAACGGCTATATTCATGTCAACTTTGACGTCATGTTTGAGGCGCGTTAATTTGTTGCTATCACCAGTAAAGGCGACATACGCACGACATACAGGAGTCATACGTTTCTGTCATTGTTTATTCGCATCGTCATCGGCACATGATTTACACTTCCGACAATCCCCAGATCCTTCCAGAAACTGTTGATAACGATCAACGGGGAAGTGATCTGACATTGCATCGCCTAGAGCTTGAGGGGGCCGCTGGTAAGTGTATTTGTTAACGGTGACGTCGTTAAATAAATAAAGTTTATACAAAAAAAAGATAGCTGTAAACGATGTTTTCACAGCCCTCGTAACTAACCACTTCCTTTGGTTGGCGTATCTTAGTCTGACGCGTTAGACAATGAGTTTATAGAATACTGTATGGTATTATTGTAACTTGAATATTTGGCTTGATTCTGCGGCATTTGCGTCTGTGGCTGAACAGTTGGTTGATTGTATATTCAGGACGCTTTAACCACTTTTGGTCATATCGCGTCAATGGGACAAGGAAGGGAGAGTAAAGCCATGTCTTCGGGGTAACTCTTTGCGAAGACGGACATGGTATCTTTATCCTGCGACCACACAAACATGCCCACAACGGGGCTCGAATCATCGATCCACGTGCCGTTAGGCGAACAAAGCCACTAAAAACACACATTAAAAATGATATCGCGATTATCGCAGAATTCCCTGACTGCTATTACAACGATGGCGGTAAATATGGAAAGGGTCTTCGCGTTGAACCAGGAATTGTACGGATAACGATCCCCAAAAATTGCCAACAGCTAATCTCGAGTCTCCAAGAATCCCTGGATGCCAATCGCGGAGATCGGAAGAAGTATTCTCTCCTCTCAAGGATCCGTGTTGATCCTATGTTCGTCGTGTCGTGTCTTTGCTTCGGGTGCATGAGCGAATCCAGGAATTTGAAAAGGGGGGGAGGGGGTGGCGAGGAATTTCCATTGGAAACTTCCGACCAGGAAGGGGGAGTGGCGGTTAGCGAGGGGTCAGGACCCGGATCCAGGATGTTCTTTTGGAGTGTAAATTGTACCCCATCCTAGGGGCACCCCCCACCGTCCATTTTTGGTACTTGGCCCCCCTATCTATTTGTCGAACCATTCATTCCCCCCCCCCCCCCCACCTGGTTCTAAGATGCTCGAACCTACACAGGAGCGGCTTTCCTGTGGAGCGGTTAGCGCATTAAACGGCAGATAAGTAGCTCCTGGGTTCGAATCCGGCCCTGGAGACCTGCTGCAGCGGAGTGCGGTAAATAAATAGGGGTCCTCGCGTTAAACCGGCAATGGTACATATAACGATCCCCAGAAATTGCCAACAGATAGAGACGGACATGTCCAACAATTCTGCTACCGCGAATATACACGGAAGTTAACGACCGTAGATAACGAATGCGCTATGGGCTTTAATTCAATAGGATTTCTGAGCTTCTCGAATCAAGCACGACCGCCCCCCACCACTGCCCACGGCCCACCGCCCCCCCCCTCCCCCCCCCGACCACCGCCCCCCCCCCCCTAAGAACCCCCTCCAACACCAACTCCCCGACGGATGGCGAACAGAATAATAATTTTATAATGAACTACAATCATCTTCTGGAATTATCTGTGCTCTAAATATTAGCTCGATTCCGGGTGGCGATTATATTTATACGGATTGATTGATTGATTACTAACATACAGTGTATGCAGGATAAGACATATCTCCCCCGAAGACAACATCGCACTGACCAAACTTCCGGTTCAGCCCGATGGCCGACGGGATTGGCCAATAGCGCCACGGCATTTTACGCAGTAAGCAGTACGCAGAATTAACTCGCGACTTATGTACGTATGCCACATTCACTAACCTTCTATAATTGCCTGCATTGCAGACTTTATCCCGATCCCTGCCTTCCCCACCACTTGCACCGCTCTCCACAAGCCCCACTTCCCCTCCACCCTCCCACCTTGCTACCCGACCACGCGATGGAGGTGGGTACTTAAGTCGGGTTGCCCTGCGGGTGAATCACAACCCATCTCTTCCCCTTGGTGGCAGCATTCGTCTACGTCCGTGACAAGAGAAGTCGACATGCCGGTGAGTAGAGTCAATCATCTACCGGTTAAAGGTGCTATTACAACTGACTTTAAAGTTGCATGTGGAGTTCTTTCCCGCCAAAACTAAGCCTAGGCGAAATTTATATCAAAATTTGCAGAAAACTCGATTGTTTCATTCTATAAATTCGAAAACCTGATAAACATCGCCGTTTCGGCTGTGGTGTGGCAAATGTGTCTATCCCGGGACACCACAGAACTCGGTCGCGGCACTGCTACTTATACCAAAGCATCGCGAAGCACACAAACTGATGACGTTTACCACTAAAATGAAAACTTGTGGTAAATTGATATCACGGACAAGGCTAAGAGACACTATTTGGCAGTCTGGTATTGGTGGAGTATAGATAAAAGAAGTCTTGAATGATTCAAGGACTGATTCTTATATGTATTTTGACCTCATTCGTTTTGGCGGGAAAGAGCTCGACATGCAACTTTAAATATAACTACGCATTAATACGACCGTGATGGGTGCGCAAATCTGGTAGATTTGTCGCAGAGGGACATTTAGTTATGTATGGTTTATCTTCAACCACTCCCGACCGTCGCTCCATGATAGGTCTCGTTTGAATATTGGCGCCTCCTTCTGAAATCCAGATACTTTTTCTGGCGAATTGTTTGCAATGGCACATTGTAGGGACTTTATGTGTCTGTGCTTTTTGATATTACTGATATTACCGTCGGATGTGATATTTAAGTTTGAATTACGTGACATTTGACTTTGGCTATACATGTGGCAGATTGAGTATGCAGGTCAGCCCTCCGTAGTTTACCGTTATCGTTAAATGTCTGACGTGTTCGACGCTGCGTTTATTTCAAAGGAGAAGTCGTGGCATTCACACGCTGTGATAAAACATATTATAAAGCGTTACATCGTCCGATATACCCTGTCCAATAAAGCCTTTTGGCGGTTTTTTTTTCTAACGTGGCGCGCATATTGCAACGAGTAGAGCACCTAGTGGATGTCCCATGACGGTGTGTAGACAGTTCGTAATAACATTTTTTAACATTAGGCATGCAGTTTGCAATCCGAGGACATTTTGCGAGGACACAAGTCGTTTTGGGCTGGCAGACTGCAACGAAATTTGTAGGTTTGTCCTGTATAAAAGTGTTAAGGTTAGAAAGAAAACGTTGATAAGGCAACATTTTCGTAAGGGCTGGTACTTACAATAACAGACAATATGTTCAGTACGTTTTTCTAAAAATATTTTGAAAGTCATGATATAGGTGAAACATTGCTGAGCCGATTCAAGACCTGTTTCTAAATGAATATCATCTGGGACAATGTAGCCAAATATGTCAAGTTTTTGCTAGTTGTGGCGTACATGAGAGACTGAGCGTTGGTTTTTGCACTGCAGGGATGGATTGGTCACGGCTGCCTTGGAAGTATGTCTTGGCGTATCCACTGGTCGTCACAGGAGACCTGATTACCCTTGTAATCGTTGGACCGATCGTTATACAAAATCTAAAGGTAACCTTGTCAACACGGCACCCATCGTTATACAAGATCTAAGGGTAACCTTGTTAACATGGCACCCATGGTTATACAAGATCAAAAGGTAACCTTATCAACATGGCACCCATCGTTATACAATATCAAAAGGTAACCTTGTTAACATGGCACTCATCGTAATACAAGATCTAAACGTAACCTTGTTACGATTGTCACTAGTAACCTCTCTTTTTCTCTCCTGATGTCACGTCCCAATCTCTTTCTATCTCCCATGTTGTCACGTTCCACCACCTCATGTGTTCCAGTATGTCACGTCCCAATCCCTTTCCATGTCTCCTAATGTCACCTCCCAGGTCTGTTCTAGGTCTCTTGATATCAAGTAACAATCTCTTTCTTGGTCTCCTGGTGTCACGTCCTAATCTAATGATGTTTCTATTATTCCGCGTTCGTCTCCTGATGTCACGTTCCACTCCCTGACGTGTTCCCTTATTCCGCGTTCGTCTCCTGATGTCACGTCCCACCCATTGACGTGTCCGCTTATTCCGCATTCGTCTCCTGATATCACGTCCCACCCTCTGACGTGACCCCTAATTTCGCGTTCGTCTCCTGATATCACGTCCCACCCTCTGACGTGACCCCTAATTCCACGTTTGTCTCCTGATGTCACGTCCCACCCCCTGACGTGTCCCCTTATTCCGTGTTCGTCTCCTGGTGTCACGTCCCACCCCTTGACGTGACCCCTTATTCCGCATTCGTCTCCTGATGTCCCGTCCCACCCCTGACGTGTCCCCTAATCCCACGCAACGTAACCAAAAGTGGTTGAAGCGTCCTGAATATAAAACCAACCAACCGAACTCACCACTAATGACCCCTAGCGAGTGCTGCACACACTATCATATCCCCAAGCTGGAGTCATAATGACCCCTAGTGAGTGGTCCACAGACTATCATATCCCCAAGCTAGAATTAGAATGACCCCTAGTGTGTGTTGCCCACATTATCAAATCCCCAGGGCTAGAGTCATAATGACCACTAGTGAGTGGTCCACAGACTATCATATCCCCAAGCTAGAATCAGAATGACCCCTAGCGAGTGGTGCACCGACTATCATATCCCCAAGTCATAATGACCCCCTCACGGATTGCTCAGATATGTTTGTTTCTAATGTTTCGGTTGAGGTGTCTACCCAGCAAACAGTTTAACGTCATGACAACGTCGACACAACGTTATTGTTGTGACCAAGTGAGAATTTTTTTTGTCGTTGCTCCAAAGTTTTCAGATTACGTTGTTAGACATGCAGTCCAGTATTAAATTAAAACAATTATTCCTCTGTGGATCATCCCCACCCTGTCACCCCTTAACACGTATCCCTCTGTGGACCATCCCCACCATGTGACCCCTAGACACCCATAAGCACCTACCGCTCTGTGGACCATCCCCACCCTATTACGCCTCAACACTTACCTCGCTGTGGACCATCCCCACCCTATCACCCCTTAACACTTATCCCTCTGTGGACCATCCCCACCATGTGACCCCTAGTCACCCATAAGCACCTACCGCTCTGTGGACCATCCCCACCCTATCACCCCTCAACACTTACCGCTCTGTGGACCATCCCCACCCTATCACCCCTCAACACTTACCGCTCTGTGGACCATCCCCACCCTATCACCCCTCAACTCCTACCGCTCGGTGGACCATCCCCACCCTATCACCCCTCAACACTTACCTCGCTGTGGACCTCCCCACCCTATCACCCCTCAACACCTACCGCTCTGTGGACCATCCCCACCCTATTACCCCTCAACACCTACCGCTCGGTGGACCATCCCCACCCTATCACCCCTCAACACTTACCTCGCTGAGGACCATTCCCACCCTATCACCCCTCAACACCTACCGCTCGGTGGACCATCCCCACCCTATCACCCCTCAACACTTACCTCGCTGTGGACCATCCCCACCCTATAACCCCTCAACACTTACCTCGCTGTGGACCATCCCCACCCTATCACCCCTCAACACCTACCGCTCGGTGGACCATCCCCACCCTATCACCCCTCAACACATACCTCGCTGTGGACCATCCCCACCCTATCACCCCTCAACTCCTACCGCTCGGTGGACCATCCCCACCCTATCACCCCTCAACACTTACCTCGCTGTGGACCATCCCCACCCTATCACCCCTCAACACCTACCGCTCTGTGGACCATCCCCACCCTATTACCCCTCAACACTAACCTCGCTGTGGACCATCCCCACCCTATCACCCCTCAACACTTACCTCGCTGTGGACCATCCCAGGATATCATATGGTGTTTTTCTTACTCTGCAATAAATTTGCATTTCTCGATTCCACTCGCTGTGTTCTGTTTTTAGTGCCAGAGAGCAAGCTGCGGGCGAGCCTGCTTATCAATAATAGCGAGATTCATAGAAATACAATAAACTGTGTATAGCGCGTTAATATGTAATCATTACGTAACCCTAGTTCGACTCCCCTACCACATATCTAATATAACAATAAGACGCCCATTTGCTGATTAGGAAATACATTGTTAATAGTACCTTCGCCTCATCTCCTCGTTAGGCTGCCACTGTCAACGTGACCAACAGTACTTCAAACGTCACTGCGCTGCCATTAAGTCACGAGACACAACATTTGAGCGTCGCATGACCAGGTCAATGTGTCCGTGCTCTTTTCGTTGTTCGAGTTTGCCTGGCCTGCTTGCTTGCTCTGATCGGCCATTGAATTTAGCTGGATACATTGCGTTAAGTGATCCATAGTTTCATTGGCGTCATCTTGGACCGTCATTATAGACCGTCACATAGACATATCTACAAGATTGACAGAAAAACAATATATTTTCTTTTCAATTATCCTCGTTTCTGCCTTGATACATTCAGTTATTTTCGGTGCCATTCCGACGCATTGGAGTCGTTGGAGAATGCACATCCTAGTCTAGTTTTGTTCCTACCGTCATGCTGGAAACCACCATGCAGTTCAAAATGACCTTTAACAGTAGGCGGAAGTTGTTAGCAGTGGTCTTCATTTTGTTGGATAAATCAATTCAAGGTAATTTTTTGAACTAATACATTGCCTCGCTGACGTATGGAAAGCTGCTTAATATTTAAAGCATGTCACATTATATTATTTCCTCATTTATGTGTCTGTCTGGTATTGCATGTACTTAAAGAATTACGTACATTTATTTATTCATTATTATTTGGTATATCTCATTTTTATTTCTACATTCATTCACTCCAAGACGTGCGAGCGACGGAATTGGAGATGACCTTTGCCATGCAGCGTCTCTTGGACGTCGGAACAGTGACCTGTAGCGGATATGACGTATGTAGTCTTCAACCACCGGATGTGACGTCACGCGTGGCGACAAGCGATAATGCGCTGTATGCAATGGCTGCCGCCGTCATACAGCAAGGCAACTGGAGAGACGGAATGTTCTTCAGTGGTATATAACTTTATCTTGTCGTAACAATGGACGACATTTGTCGAAATGACCTTTGCCAAAACGACCTTTTCCTTCGATTTGTCGTCAGTTGTCGCAATATTCAGACATTTGTTGTCAGTAAGCGACATCTGTGGCACCCGGAGGGACGTATTTCATTACATTTCCTTCCGATTTGTACTTTTACGGTCGTACATATGCCGTATCACGACTGAGGACTTTGCCTGTACCTAATTTAGGGGCCCTGGAAAACGTCTTTCATATAATCTTAGTTATTGGTTGCTCACCCAAACTAAAAGCATAAGCGATCAGTCGATTGGCACCCGTGTGGGTGCTTCCTTTACGGGTACACGAGTTAGTATGTGCCATATGGACTTGATTTGTTGATATTCTGTAACCCGACCCCCTCCTTAACTCGATTGATGAGCGGCGGTCACGTCGTCGGTCGACTTAGAGAGGCTTTACTGTACGTGTTTATGAAGTGAAATGGCATAATGCGTAACGCCACCATAATTGCGCACATGGACCAAGACACCCCCAGGAGAATTATACTTATATGTACTCTAGTCTAGGAATCTTCCCTCGTCTTCACTAAACTCATATGTACAAACAAGCTTCCCACTAGGTTTAATAACCAAGTTCAGGACGATGTAGTGTGCTCCACATGGTAAAATCCGTTTTCCCGTGAACATCTGTCCTGGGCATGACGAGCCTGTGATAATCCTGTCGCACCTTGTATCCTCGATCTGGATACACCGACATGATCGGCCTTTGCAGCACACTTGCCATGGCCATGAGCTGCCACATTCCAAGAGACACACCACCTCGCATCGCCTGCATCACCTCAGCTTCATATACTCTCCTGATTGCAGCGGGGGCATCTTTCAAATGTTCACATGAGTAAACGGGTGAACAGCCTGCATAGTGCAAAGCGTAATTTTCTCGTTGTTCGTGCCCCCTGGCTAGGCTTTCATTTGCGAGATAAAAAATCGGAGTGTATCACCTGCTCAATAATGATACGCGTTCGCATTTCCACATGGTTCTCTTCGTGGCCAAACGCCAAAACACTGCCACATCTGCACAAACAGTTTCCGTCTCCGACTATAGTTCTCGGGAGCAGCATCGGATTTCCAGGTATGTCACTGGGCATTAGGTCCTTGGCATGAACATCAACAGTTGAGGTTACCTGGTTTGCTATGCTGACATCTGGTAAATAGGTCAACGGGTACCTAACAAGATGTTCGTTTCTTTCCCAGATGAAATCCGCCAACATTTCGTAAGAGAAGCTCGACAGCATTGCTGCGTGTAACGATGTGAAGAAAGCGTGTCTGTTATCTTCAGGGGAAAACTCAAAGCCGCTAGCTTCAGACAGCTGGTCTTCCATCACTCGGGTTCTCCTTACTATCCCAGATGCCGGGGAAACAGTCTTTGAATCCCTCAACTTGGTATCTGTTCGGCAACTCTTCCGCCGTTGCCTTGCATTTTCATGCGTTTCAGCATCACCGGAGGTGTGCCTTTTGTTTTACCTTTTTTTGTTTCGAAGTGGCTTGTTGGTGAGGTTTTCTGGTATTCCCTTAGTCCGTTTCGCTTCTATTTTACGCTCACAGTCGTTGGCCTCTTTTGTGGTTTCGGACTTTGGTTTTCGCCCACCTGACATTCCTCTAAATTCGCGTGTTTCATGTTGGCTCTTAAAACTGCATTTGCGCTCCTTGAACAGCACTGCGATCTTCTCATCCTCTACTTGTTGCGGAGTTGCGTACACTTTACAAGCTTTGGAACACGTACATGCTGATGACGCGCGATTTCATTTGCCAGATGAAATGTCCGTCGCATGTGAGGGCCTGTGCAAGTGCCGTATACCGCCTCCTTCTCCTTCGTGAGATGCGTGTCGCAGTATTCGTACATGTCAAGGACGTCTCTAAGTTTCGCCCTTCTGGACATCACAGCTCTCCGCACACAAGACTTGATAACACCTGCTGCCCCATCACACGGCCCTTTTCCATGGCGACTTCCAAAGAAATTTCGAGTAATTGAAACATTAGTTTACGAACTGGCGGCAACAATACTTGCAAACGCAGTTTTGCCTTTGTACTGTCCCGCAGCACCGTCGGTAAACTGAATCTTTTGAGAAACGGGGACCCGTCTTCTTCTTAATTCTTCATCGGCTGTCTTTTGGAAAGTTGCTACCGCATGCACGTCTGGCTTGAGATCTTTACTTACAACGATGGCTTCATCCCGAATGACTTCACCACACGTACATGGGTAATATGACACAATGGGGTGCAATGTTACCTGATCGTGGCACCAGTGGGCTGATTGAGCTTCGTCCTGACAGGTACATAGGTAATTCTGCGCAAAATCCAAGACTTGCACAACAGTGCCTTCCTTGACCTTGCAGATGGCTTCTTGAAATCTCTTCGCCTGCCATTTTGCGTTGTAAATGTGCTTGACCATCACGTGCAAGTCTGACTCTAGTGTATCTATCAGTTGTGACCCTGGAGCCTTAGCATTGACTGAGATAATTTTCTTTCTGTTGCCACTCACGGCAGTCCTTTCGTGAGAAAGGCATGCGTCTGGATCGTCTTCTGTTTTGTCTTGAATGGGTGTGCCACACTTTGGTCCTTTGTTTTTGTCATTTTTCAATGGGGGTGTGACTGTCATCCATCTGTGGTAACATACCTCATCCGTTAATTTACTTTCCAATGCTGTGAGTAGGGTCCGTTTAAATGGGACGGTCCCACAAGCATTGCAGCTTCGACTGATACAATTGATCTTGTGCCATGTTGAATCTTCGGGAATAGGACAAAGAGTGGATCCCGGGATATGATGTCCAAGACTCTCCGGCGAATTATGGCATTCCTTGGTAAGTGTTGTTTCAATCTGTATACAGCCTGTTTGACTGCACTGGAGCTAATATGAGTCTCTGAGATTAGTTCCTGTGACCGAGCGTTGTGTTGCAATACAGATTTTCTCTTCATGTCCTACTCTCTTATCCTTCTTTTCTTTTGTGTGCTACAATTCAGCCTCATTTTTGCTTTTGCTCTCTCCAGTACTCTCTTTGTTGCTCTCGTTGCCTCTTTGTTTTTATACCTGGTGTTTGGACTTTCTTCACGTCCTGCGCGTGGCGCTTTCGATACCTTTGGGACCTACACGAAGGTAAACATAAAATTGCTATATTTTCTGTTTAACGTCATATATTTTACAATTTGTACTTGCAGTCCACTTGCTAAATGGTCTATAACTAATAACACACGGTACCAAGTGGTAAAGAAAAGAAGATTACCCTAGCAGTGGACCTTTTTTCATCTCATTTCTCCCACCCCCTTCCTCCTGCGCCAGAGTAGCGGCGTGAGCGGGGCCTGCACATGGCCACCTTATAGAACTGTACATTTTGGTATAGACACTAATTTCGGCTGATTACGTTGTTCTGTTACGTCATCCCTGGAGCGCACAGGTTCTTTGGGTCATTATTTGTAGTAATTACATTGCGCATGAGTTGACGCGTTCTCGTTCCTTATCGTCTTCTGTTCTCCTTGCTCTTTTGATCTTTTGGTGGGCTGCTTCTTTCTCTTTATAACTGAAGAAATAAATCAATGCTTGCATCGTTTGACTGCATCGGTTCATGTAGAAATTGTCTCGCCTCCTCCCAATTTAAAGGATGGGCGCAACGCTACGTTCTAGCAACAATTGCGCGTTATGCAACAGTCTCCAGATTGAGATGCACGGAAACAGCTAACGATCTAATCATCTCAAGCCTGAAGCGCTACCTGTTAGGTCACGACACTTCCAACGTAAGGCTGGAACCCATGTGAAATCAACATATGATGATAAGGACAGGAAATCTTAATAAATATCTCACAGCTCGACACCGTTTCATTTAATAATTGATCGGGCTCAGATGTTACATTTATTTACCTTGTGAGACGTTCGGCAACCAGTTTTAGTCGTGCTCGATACTCTTTCTGTCTTTGAGCCGCACTTTTCTTCACCTTCACAGTAACTGGTGTCCGTGGTCGAAGAGGTCGACTGTGGCCACATGCGGAAGATTCGTGTTGAATGTGACAGATATTTGCCCGTAAGGTGTCTTCTAACGTAGGTTTCTGATGCACGCACTGGCAACGGACGTGACGGAGGACATTACAATGTATGATTAGTTTAATCTCATCTCGATCAATCTGTGATATAAACACTGTTCTGTAGCTATATACGTTAATGGAAGCTGTAGGGATTTTCAGAATAGCAAGAAAGTATCAAAACTTTCACGCTGATAACGGGCGTGACGGAAGACACTACAGTGTATCATTCGCTTATGTCCACAATCACTACCGTTACACGCGTTCTGTGAATATCGGTGACAACAATAAACACGAATTCCCTTTGTGTCAAGCTGTGTTTGGAAAACTATTCTGTATCTACATAGGTTTCTTGGAAGCTGTAGGGGTTTTCAGAATAGCAAGAAATTATCAAAATTTTCACACTGATAACGGGTGTGACGGAAGACACGACAAGTGTATCATTCGCTTTTGTCCAGAATCACTACCGTTACACGCTTTCTGTGAATATTGGTGACAACGATAAACACAAATTCCCTTTGTGTCAAGCTGTGTTTGGAAAACTATTCTGTATCTAGATAGGTTTCTTGGAAGCTGTTCGGGGTTTTCAGAATAGCAAGAAATTATCAAAATTTTGACACTGATAACAGGCCTGACGAAAGACTAAATCGTATGAGTGCGATGTGTCCTAAATCACTACCGTTATGTAATATTGATGTATGTGCTACCCGTCTAACAGAACTGCAGAATATTGAATGGAAAGAAAGCATGCAATCAAAACCTAAGCTTAGAACTTACATAAGGTTTAAAAGTCACATCGAACCAGAGCCATATCTCCGGCAATACCTGAGCAGGAGTCAGCGAGCCCTCCTCGCACAATTCAGGTGTGGTATTTTACCTTTGGAAATCGAAACGGGGAGATTTAGAACGAAGAAAGATCAACATTCTAACCGGCACAGGAGGAGGGAAGCGCACGAACGCTTATGTCGGATATGCTCATCCGGGGAGGTGGAAGATGAGGTACACTTCCTTTGCTCCTGTCGGGAGTATAGTAGTCAACGTGGAAACCTGTATCGGAAGGTATCTCATCCTGATTTTATGGCCCTGCCTAACTATGATAAATTGACTCATCTAATACAAAACTACTGGTAGGAGGTAGCGCAATTTTTAAGCAATGCATGGATGTCCCGGCGTGGTTTGTTTTATAACTAAGACATGAAAAAGAACCTTAAACTTAAATTTAGTCAAATACTATTATTGTATCGTATTAATTTATTTAATTGAATTGAATTTTTTTCTTTCATTCTATTTTTCTTCGTGTGTTTTTTCTTTCTTTTTGTTTCTTTTTTTTTCTTTTTTCCTCATGTCATTATTATTATATATATATTTTTTTGTTGTACTCTTTTTTGGCCGATATGCGGCAGTCCTAACACCATCAATTTCACAGTCACTTGTAAGCCCGGTAGGGCTGGGTGAGGGGTTATAGTTTGTGTTTAACTGGTTGTTAATGTTATCAGTTGTATTCCTCATATGTGACTTAAATAAACAAATTACTTACTTACTACTTACTTACGCACATTGATGCTGAAGCCAGAAATATTAACTTATGACATAGATTTTGTAACAATATTTTTGCAAAGATGTAATATTAACCATGGTGAACGAATATACCACGAATAGTCAGTGTGGTAAAGGATGGGGCGTAAAATGTATGTCCATAATCATTACCGTTACAACATCCCATTGTATCCAAAATCACGACCGTTACCAAGCTAGTGGAGAAAAAAAATCGATATCATCAGAAAGCAAAAAGTAAGAAGGTTTTGGAAGCCTAATTCCTAAGGATAAGCCATGTTAGATAATACAGCAAGAGCCATATGTCCAAACATTGCTGTTACGCCATTGTTTCATCTTCGACATAGTGGTCATAACGGACGTGATATCAACACATTGGAGGACGGAAAAACACAATACCTTCAGTGTCCCTTATTCTGGCAAAGAAAGGGCGCGAAAAGACGCCGTCGCACGCGGTTCTATTTTTAGCGTCGTCTGAAATAGGTCGCGTGCAACTAACGCCGCTCCAGTAGAAATATATGGCATCGAAAATTGCCGATAACGGTACGTGACATTTGACGGAATCTTACTTGATAAAATAAATAATCGAGTAGCGTAATTTGTGAGCATCGAAATCGACAGCGGTGAATGGGAGCTGTAACACTAATTGGAAGATTACCGATTGAGATGTTGGACAGAAATAAATGTTATATTTAAGTATGATCCCCGGGCACAAAACTATGAATCATAGCGGACGGAATTGCATCACGTACCGTTACGATTCAGAAAGTTCTGAAAAAAGATATATAACCGTTAAATATATACCAGGAGTCGACGGAAGATTATCATTTAGCAGTTTTCATGACAAGTGATGCCAGTTATAACGCTGAAGGCAAACTTTATAGTGAGAGACTCGGATGGCAAAATGGGGTTCCCAAACGCGTTACCAATTTACGGCATAATTATTTTTACATAATACACAAGTAAATCCTTAATTAAATAAGTAAAACTAGTGTAATTTCGATAAAGTTGTTCGTAATACAAATTAAGATGTTCTGCGACCATTGCATAACATAATCTTTCAATAGAAGTAATTGGTAAAATAGCCCATTATTTGACAATCGGCATGCACAAAATTAGTCAATTTAGAGAATGACTCATATAATAAAATCTATTTTTGACACCTTTACAACATCTATATATATCAGATCACTGTGCATCGAGATTCTAGGACCTCCACACACCATAGAACACATCACCAACTACACCCCTATCGCCAGCCACAACACCATGACTACCCACAACACCATCACCACACAGCACCATCACCATCCACAACATTACTCAATACCATCACCACCCTCCACACCATCACCACCCACAACACCATCACCACACACAGCACCATCACCACCCACAACACCCTCACCGGCCACACCACCATCACCACTCACAACACCATTACCACACAAAACTATCACCATGTGCAGTTGATACATCACTTGGGCCCCGTGGCTTCACACTCATTATCCCTTTATCTGGCAGATAAACGATAAAAGGAGAGGACAGATTTGGCCCCCATTACCATTGTACCAGTAGCCTTACATTGACCCTTTTTTGGATCGGCACGCTGCTCTGGTGGCCATTCTCTGAAAACGACATCTCGGGTGATCATATCAGCGGTATTGCCACTTCCTGGATGCGTTCAAAGTCCCCCCCCCTACCTCCACCCCGCGGGCCCATATCGTGAGTGTGTTTATCGCTTGGCTGGTGACTTGAACTGGAAATGTCTTGATTGATTATGCCGTTCTCTCTATCAGTCACACAAGTTATGTTTATCTTAGATAGATCAGAGTTATTAGGAGTATGTGAGTTAGACTACGGGCTGCTTATGCGTATGTATGCATCCCTTCGTAAGTCACTGATAAGGTTTCATACGGTGAGTACTGAGCTGTTGACCTATGGGTGTAAGATATCAAGGTCCAACTCCAGGCTAGAGCCATGCAAGCTGACACAGACGCGGCAGGACCTCCGATACAAGAGGACGCGCCACCCATTGTCTCCTAGCGACGAGCCCTGGTGACACTGGTGACACAGAACAGGTTAGTGAATAACATGTGAGCGCACAGCGTCAGCCCGTTAGCACGCAGTTAACGATGGCAAAGGACAGTGTTAAGTTTAGGAACCTGGAGACCTTTTTGAACCAGTCCTGCCTCATGGCCCAAGGGATATTGAAGCACCATTGCCGCGTCGTGTCACCCGAGCTCCTACTCTGCTCCCTCCCCGCCCTTCTCCCAACCTCTGACCAACCACCCTCCACCCACCAATATTCCACACCGCCGCAGCGTCACTAATCCGACAACCCCCTTCTACCTGCCCGCCCTCTTCACAACCCCTAAACTCCCACACCTCCGCTGCTTCACTAATCCGAACCCCCACCCTGCTCCCTCCCCGCCCTCCTGCCAACCCCTGACCACCCGACCCCCTCCCAGACCGCCGCAATGTCACTAATCCGACCCCCTCCCCTGTTTCTCCCCGCCCTCCCCACAACCCCTGACCACCCGCCCCTCACCCACACCGCCGCAACGTCACTAATCCGACCCCCTCCCCTGTTTCTCCCCGCCCTCCCCACAACCCCTGACCACCCGCCCCCCTCCCACACCGCCGCAACGTCACTAATCCGACCCCCTCCCCTGTTTCTCGCCGCCCTCCCCACAACCCCTGACCACCCGCCCCTCACCCACACCGCCGCAGCGTCACTATACTGAACCCTTTTCCAGCTCCCTCCCCGCCCCCCTCCCATCCCCAGACTACCCCCCCCCCCCCCACCCACACCGCCGCAGCGTCACTAATCCGACCCCCTCCCCTGATCCCTCCCCGCCCTCCTGCCAACCCCTGACCACCCGACCCCCTCCCAGACCGCCGCAATGTCACTAATCCGACCCCCTCCCCTGTTTCTCCCCGCCCTCCCCACAACCCCTGACCACCCGCCCCTCACCCACACCGCCGCAGCGTCACTATACTGAACCCTTTTCCAGCTCCCTCCCCGCCCTCCTCCCATCCCCAGACTACCCCCCCCCCCCCACCCACACCGCCGCAGCGTCACTAATCCGACCCCTCCCCCTGCTCCTTCCCCGCCCTCCTCACAACCCCTGATCACCACCCGACCACTGGGACGGCCAGGGGGACGGCCACGGGGATGGCCACGGGGACGGTCAGGGGATGGCCTGGGCGGCGGCAGGAGGCACGGCCCGGGAGGGCGGCAGGAGACAGCTGGTGCCGAGATCTCGTCCAGATAATGCCACGTGACCCGGATGTGTTCTGCTGGCAGCAGGGGGCAGCACTGTCAGATTCCAGCACAGCTGGGACGAATAATACGGAGAATGCGAAACCCGTTTATTGTCATTGAGGCTGGACTTCGCAATTATACGCCATCTTGGAAAAAACCTGACTGGCGCAAAGAGTTCTGGGAAATATTTTGGTGTTATCTTGAGTTTTTCTATGGAGAGAAATACTATATTTCCAGGTTATTGAAAAGGCATGAATACAAATTAATGAGCATGTCTACATTATACTCAGATTACACACCGTTTCCGTTAAATAGATGGCAGTATCGCAGGTTCAATTTATACAAAATACGTTTTGATACGACGACGCCATCTTGACATCTCGCAAAGACCAATATAATACCCAGAATTTTAATTAAAAATAAGTATTTTTATTTGCGAAGTCGTCTATAGACGAAGAAACCCAAACCTCTTAATCCCAAATTAAACATGTCGAAAGACTGTCGACAAGTTACTTACGGCATGGGTTTCCCGGTCCATGTGGCACACATCCACCACTGCGCATATCGGAATCCGTCTAAAGATGGCCGGACACGGAGAAGAATCAGAGAAGGCATTATAATTAAAATATACACTCTTTTAATTTGCTGATATCAATTTCTCTTTATATTTTGATATAGTAACGATATATACATTACATATGTCACCAGAGTTTAACTATGTGTAGGTATCAATATATTAGAAATTCAACAAAAATTAATAACAACTGATGATCAGTTATTGTTAGTCAGCAACGGTCGGCCAATAAGTTAAGCGTAATAATAATGAGTAGTAATTGAGTACATGTTATCAATTATTGCTATTAAAATTAGTATTTCACCAAGGTTTGACATTTTACGAGCTGGGGTCGAGTGGGGGAGAGGGGGGAGTCACGAGTTCAGAAGCCGGCAAACACAATCAGCCCTAATCATCTAACTGTGGATATAATTGTGTTTCTTGTCGTCATCAGTGTTGAGGCAACATATTCACAAAGACTTTGAAGTAACGACATTGACGTACCTTCGGTCTCACTGGATCCTCCCCTGGACATAACTAGTTGAACTGGTGTTCATTTACATTTTTCGCCCGCGTTTACACCCTGCGCATTATTTAATTCATAAAACCATAATTCACGAGTCAGGCTGATATATGTTGCACAGACATATAGAGCGCGCGGAGGTGGGTCTGTGGTGGAAGAGCCTAGGGGTTCGTCGGTGTTCACTAGATGGCGCCACCGCTAACAGGCCAAAGACCCAAAACAGTAGGCCTAATTTAATTGCTGTTTTTGGAGAAAAAAAAATTCGGTAGCACAAACCCCACGTGTCATGTTTTCATGCTATAAAGGCCTTGACAAAAACAAACTGTGGCATAACGTACCCTGCATTCATAATGCACCCATCTAAGTTTGGAAGTCAATATCAATCCCACGATGCTCAGGTAGGATTTCCTGTTTATGTCTGTCAAGCTGAGATACAAGTCCGACTAATAAACCACTGGAATAAATTTGAAATTAATTATTACTTTGCCAGCCCAACCGAATACAGAAACCACAACACAAACTATAGTGATTTATGTGATATCAAAAGTTTACACTTTACCTTTTTGCATTATGACCGAATCATGGGATTTATTGGTGTGTACCATGCATAGTAACTTCCGGTGGGATTTCCGGAAACTTAAAACTTCCCCTGGTTTGGCGCAAAAGTTTCCTTCTCAAAGCGAAGTGTTCACCACCTAACCACTGGTAACAATCAACGACAGTACGACAGCTGTAGACAAATCCGTCGTCTTCAACAGGTAAATGTAAATTATGTAATAAATCAATTGTCCGCGCGTGAAATGTTGCCGGTTGGGGTGGAGTGTGAGGCGGTGGGGGTGGGGTAGCCCAGAACCCTAGACTGTGTGGGCTGAAACACAGCCTAGTAGCATTCCATAGTAAAATTCTGGTCTGGAACAACCCCATTTCAGGGTTGTTTGACCTTGACCAAGTGTAGCTCTGATTTTCCTTTGCTGTGGCAAAAGTTTTATAACAGAAACAAACCTTAATCCTTTTCTTATTACTTCCTGGCAAGTAATGACTAATCAGATAATTAACCTTTCTTGAAAGGCAAAAATAGTCCAGTCTGTCACCAGAAATTCATATGAAAACATGTGTTTTCACTGACCCAATGACTGGGTCCCTGAACAATGAACCAATAGGGCTGTACAGTTCTCGCGGGTTCTATTTCCGGTTTAGGTCTTTTGGGGACCAACAAAAAAACACGTGCTCTTAGAACGAATGCGCATCACGCTGGTGCCTTGCTGCAACTGCGTGACTCTCACTCATTGTAGTCAACGTTTTAGTGTTGGGAACCGGCCAGCTGCGCGGTTTGTGCCTAAAGAATCGAGTGGGTGTGAAACTATTTTTTGTTTGCTTTGGTCCAGGCATTGTTAACTATAAAATCATAATATAGTTAAAGACAAGACATTTATCTCTCCATAATGCATGTGGTCCGTTCGATGAGACCGTTGGAAGCGTTGTATTTTGAGCCAAATCATCGATGTTTATAGTTCTACGACAAACGGAGCACCATTGTCCTCACCTGCTCAGTCCATATAAGGAGCGTTGTTACGTAACCATAGATACCGCGCGCAGACACGCGCGTCATGATGATTATTACGTCATACGACATGGAAAACCCCGCGCAGCACATCAGATCGCCTGACCCTGATAGTCCCTAATGAGACAAGCGCATTCTGGTTTATCAACTGCCTAACCGCTCATACATTACATAAATCTACTCGGATGATTATAATTCGGATATGCACAGAACTTCAGTGGTTAGTTCTGCTTCCAAGGACAGCTTTAGCCGATCTTGTGTGTGAGGCGAGGGAAGGCAAACAACCGGAAGGTAGGCAACAGTACAGGCCGTTGATGCTAGGCATTGACGCAGAGCATAGGTATCCCCGTCTCGTGGGGTCTCGATAAAATCCCGAAGTGACTGTACAGCCCTATTAGCATGGCTTAGAATATCATGTGATGACCTTGCACATGTGCAGTGATCAACTTCCTGTAAAAAAAATGGTGGCATGTTGTTGTCCATTTTTATGCCAGTAGGCAATTATAGCTCCTTTTGAAGAGTTCAACATCTTTGTAAGAGTGGATACATCATTATTTATATATAGAAAAGTACTCTTACATTGTTGAAACTAATTAGGAAAGCTATACTTAAATAATTCAATTTGTCATATGAAGTTGATTTTTCACTATAGAATGCTACATGGCTATGATTCTTCAACCATAGCCATGGATGCATGGCTAGGGGTAGGGCGGAAGGGGGGTGGGTCGGTGGTGGTGGTACCTGGCGGTGTTAAGCGGCTTAGATGCTTACATATTTGTTGTCTCGCTTGGCAATTGACTGGCTTTTTTTGTCTTGAGTGTTTGCAAGGTCTAGGTTTGGTGTTGGTGAGAGTGATGGCGTGTCGAGATTTTGTTAACGGGGAACAAACGGTACCGAACAAGCCTCTTGCAACCTTACCTTGTAACAATCGTTTTATTGCTAGCAGTAATCAACAACAACAACAACGGGCAGCGTTTGCCACCAACGATGCGAGCAATCGTTTTATTGTTAGCATTAATCCTTTAACAATGGGCAGCGTTCGCCCCTCCACTGGATGCCGCCATCAGTGTGCACCACCCTTTACAACATGTACTCCCACCCTTTACAACATGTACTCCCACCCCCCTAACACCCCCCTCCACCCCGCTCCACCCCGCTCCTGCGGTTCAAGTGGCCTGCAGTCGACCCATCCCACGGTAGGCGAGGCCGTACCCCGTAGCCATCCCCTACCCCCCCTGTGGTCCACATGTCCAGCGGTCGACCTGACCATGCAGCGGTCGTAGGGGGCATACCCCACCACTGGTGCCACCTCCGAGGATTGTGAAAGGACCCTGTGAAATACAATGTAAGTACCACAGGCCCCGTAAATCATTTGGCGGGGGAGCCCTATAAATAAGATTATAGTATTAATATGCTGGGTATCAGGGTATTAGCCAGAGACCCGCCTGCCCACCGTATTTGAATTTTGGCGGCCAGATTTTCAGTTGGGCGGCCAGTCACATGCTGTTTACCCGCCCAAAAAGAGCCTTTTGGTCAGGACATTTAGAAAAAAACCATAGCGCTCAGAATTTTATATGAATACTTTGCTTACCAGCTGAAATTTTGGCTGGCAACCAAAAAAATCTGGCTAATACCCTGCTGGGTATAGTCATTAACAAATACAATATACCCAATGTTGATTTTAGCCTGGGTCTATGAGACAGACAGATTCTACAAAAATCTGGTGTGGGTATAATGCAAATACAGAAGAATGTTTAAGCCCCCCGACCAATTTACTGAAATCAGAAAACTACAAACACAGAAACTTTCCATCAACTAATAATGAATACTGGTAGAATTTTGCAAGAATATTTTATTCAACTGTCCGTGACACAATACAACAAAGTCTACACTTAGTTTACACAATGTGATAAAGTCTACACCATTAGGGACCAGCGTGAATTCATCACTAAATGATTTAGACATTGTCTTGTTGATCAACCCAAATCATATTGCAAATCCAATTGTCCGTCAGGTTCATGTCAAAACCCTGTTTAAACTTGCATTTGTTGTGAATCATATTTTTATACAATTATTTTTTGGGTGGTTGACCCACATTGGGTACCTAATCTTTTCTAATTCAACATCCTGCAAAAACTCTTTTTTTATACTTGGGTTGCCTTAATGCCATCATACATGGGTTTTAGTCTCCTATGTTTAATTTGTATACACTTGGTTTAAATTAATGATACTTGACTTGCCAAACTTTTAACTCTAACTATCCTAGAATTTCTCTTGTCTGTGTCACCTCATATATATATAATATCAGTTTTAATTCATTGATAATTTTGTGTACAATCTATCTCTCCAATATTGAGTAATTTTCAATGTAAAATAATTCACAAGGAGTTTCCAGTCCCTAATTTCATCCAGGCTTTCCAACCTCATACCTGATCCCAGCCCCCATTCTAGCCAGATCTTTCACCCTCATCTTACATCACCACCTTCTTTTCAGCCGGACCTCTGCCCTTGATCCCGCATTCCACCCATTCCACTCATCTTACACTCCACCATTCAAGCCAGACCTCCCCCCTCCCCCCACTGATCTCTGAGCCCAGCCCCCAAACAAGCCAGGGCCGGCGCGATAGCTCAGTGGGCTAGAGCGCTCGCCTTGAGTGCTCTGGTCACCTGAGAGCCTAACGCCACGTGGATCGGTGGTTTGCCCCCTGCTGTGGCCATGTCTGTGTGGTCGCAGGATAAATATCTCATGTCTTTCTTCGCAAAGAGTAGGGGGTTATCCGCAAGGACATGGCTCCACTCTCCCTTCCTTCTCCCATTGACGCGATATGACCAAAAGTGGTTAAAGCGTCCTGAATAACCAACCAACCAACCCAAACCAACCAACCCAAACAAGCCAGGCCTCCCACCTTCATCCCTAAGCCCAGCCCCCATTCTTTCCAGGCCTCCCACCCTCATCCCAGATCCCAGCCCCCATTCCATCCAGGCCTCCCACCCTCATCCCAGATCCCAGCCCTCATTCACCCAGGCCTCCCACCCCAATCAAAGATCCCAGCCCCCATTCCATCCAGGCCTCCCACCCTCATCCCAGATCCCAGCCTCCATTCTATCCACACCTCTCATCCTGATCCCAGATCCCAGCCCCCATTTCCGTCAGGCCTCCCACCCTCATTCCTGACCCCAGCCCCCATTCCATCCAGGCCTCCCACCCTTATCACATATCTCAGCCCCCATTCTTTCCAGCCCCCCCCCCCTTATCACAGATGTCAGCTCCCATTCTTTCAAGGCCTCCCACCAACATCCGATATCTCAGCCCCCATTTCACCCAGGCCTCCCACCCTCATCAAAGATCCCAGCCCCTCATTCGATGCAGGCCTCCCAGCCTTATCACAGGTCCAAGCCCTTATTCCATCCAGGCCTCCCACCCTCATCAAAGATCACAGCTCCCATTCCATTCAGGCCTCTCACCAGCATCCCAGATCCCAGCCCCAATTCCAGCCAGGTCTCCTACCCTCATCCCTGACCCCAACCCCCATTCTCGACAGATATCCTATCCACGTCCTTCATTCAAGCCCCCGTTCTAGCCAGATGTTTCACCCTCATCTTACATCACACACCATCTTTTCAGCCGGACCTCTGCCCTTGATCCCCCATTCCACCCATTCCGCTCGTCCTGAACTCCACCATTCAAGCCAGACCTCCCCCCACCCCCCGCTCATCTCTGAGCCCAGCCCCCAAACCAGCCAGGCCTCCCACCCTCATTCCTAAGCCGAACCTTTATTACAGCCAGGCCTGCAACCCTGATCACAGATCTCAGTCCCTATTCTTACCAGGCCTCCCACCCCCATCCCAGATCCCATCCCCCATTCCATCCAGACCTTTCACCCTCATACCAAATCTCAGTCCCTATTCTTACCAGGCCTCCCACCCCCATCCCAGATCCCATCCCCCATTCCATCCAAACCTTTCACCCTCATACCAAATCTCAGCCCCCGTTTCACCCAGGCCTCTCACCATCATCCCAGATCCCAGCCCTCATTCAATCCAGGTACGCCATCCTCATCCCAGATCCCAGCCCCCATTCCAGTCAGGCCTCCCACCCTCATCCCAGGTCCCATCCCCCACTCCAACCAGGCCTTCCACCCTCATCCCAGATCCCAGCCCTCACTCCAACTAGGCCCTCCACCCTCATCTCAGATCCCAGCCCCCATTCCAGCCAGGCCTCCCACCCTCATCCCAGATCCCAGCCCCCATTCTAACCAGGGTCTCCCACCCTCATCCCAGATCCCAGCCCCCATTCTGACCAGGGTCTCCCACCCTCATCCCAGATCCCAGCCCCCACTCTAACTAGGCCCTCCACCCTCATCACAGATCCCAGGCCTCCCACCCTCATCCCAGATCCCAGCCTTCATTCCAGCCAGGCCTTCCACCCTCATCCCAGATCCCAGCCCCCATTCCAGCCAGGTTTCCCACCCTCATGTTATTTAAACCCTAATACGTTCCCAATATCAGCCTCTGCTTTCCAGGAATGATCAAGAGAAGTTTATATTTTAGAATTGGTCATTGGATATTCTTCGTCACATGAACTTCTCCGCATTGTATTGTATTCACATGGCTCAAGAGCCACTCAATAACCTAGAACAACACAATGAAACCCTGAATGAGTGTGCATCAAGCGCAAAAATCAAGCATCGACCCTTCACTCCCAGTCCACATGTCATTGGGTACTTCTTGTTTAGACATCAGATCTAAAACTATAACACACAGGACTTTTTTGCACCAATTGTGGGCGAGTTAAGATATAACATCTTCGTTGTTTTGTGCCCTAACATGATGAGCGTTCATATTGTGTTTCAGGTGGGTATGACCAAGATGGACGACGCCGACCTACGCCGTGAGCATGACAAGGCGGTGACGGCAGCCAACAGGAAGCTCCACGACGCAGGCGCGTTGGTTGACGTCACGGTGACTGTGGGCGATGTGGCCTTGCCTTGTCACAGGTCTCTGCTGGCAGCTTGGAGCGGCTTCTTCCGTTCTATGTTCAGCAGCGACTTCACCGAGAGTCGCTCAAGTCACGTGACCTTGGCCGAGACAAGTCTGCTGTCATCAGAGGCGTTTAAACTGCTCCACTCATGGATGTACCGAGGGGAATTAAACCTGACACCAGACTCGGCTGATATCATTTTGCCTGCTGCGTTTTACCTCCAGATGGGCAAGACAGTAGACATGTTAACAGACTACATTAAGATTCAGTACTCTGGCAATGTTCCTGTCACGCGGATGTTCCGTCATCTCAATCTGGCTCACAGTTGTGGGATCCCGCATCTAAGAGATATGGCTTTGGCGGGACTGGCCAAAAACTTCGATGAATTGATCGAAGCAGAAGAAATTCTTGAGCTGAATCCCGAAGATTTCCTGAGGCTGCTCGGCATGGATCAGTTGCAAGCTGAGAGTGAAGACGTCGTCTTCAGCGCCGCTTTCGCCTGGCTTCATCACAGTGAAAATCATCTGGATTACTTACGCGACGTCTTGAAATCTCTGCGAGTAGGTCTGGTCAGTACTGGAACGATCCGGAAAGCTCTGGACGCCAAGATCATGTCTAAGGACAGCCAATGTTCCAACATTCTGCTAGATTGCCTGGCGGCGGGACATTCTGATGAAGAGAGTCTACAAAGGCTGACGAAGGACTTCCATGCATTGTTCGTTAACAGAACGCCGACTGCGGCTCAGACAGAATGTGACGGCGCATCGGATGGACATACAAGGTAAATGCGGCACTGAAAAAAGTTGTCTTAATGGGGGGGTGGTCATATTACCGGGGTGGTCTTCAGGCGGGTTTCCACTGTAGTTCCAATATTTGTCTGGCCTAGCAAGCAGATTACTGTGAATGATTATTTACCCGCCTTTATTATTAATACTGTAAATACTACTGACAGGCTGATTACTGTTAATAATTATTTACCCGCATTTACTATAAATACTTATAAGATATATTGATGTCTGTTACATGCCATTATGTTGATGGAATTATATGAGGTTTAAGCAATTGTTCCTAAATCATAGCATGCCTGAAGATATCAGCAACATAATAGGTTGTCAGGCTTTATGTGAACGATTCTCATAATTAGACTGATAGCCCTGGTGTTTTTGACACTAGAATGTTGTTTTCCCTTTAGTGTCGTCAGACTGCTGCAAGAACAAGACCCGTGCACGCTGTATGGCGACATCTGGCGGGACGCTTACACCAAACTTGGGGACTCGGGTCCTGCCATGGGTGACGTCACGGTGACCGTTGACAGGGAAGACTTCCGCTGTCACAAGGCCGTCCTCTTCGGATGGAGCGAGTATTTCATGAAGCGTTTTCTTGTCGATGAAGGTAGCACCGTTAGTGATGATTGGCTTCCCGGAGAGACCTCAGCGACCCACAGGGAAGATGATTTACAAGCGAGCGATTGGCCCAGTCCACCAATGGAAAGTCCCTCGGGATCCTCAACTGCAGCGTCACAGGGGTCAGTGGGAAGTGCGTTGAAGTCCCCTCCAGGAGAGACACCTCAGGCGCCGGAGCACCAGGACACACTGAATGCAACCACTTACGGTGCCCAAGGGTGTGGCGTTTCTGATCCTGGCGGTTCACTGAATGCGAATGGTGATCCAGATAATTCACTAACCCAGAGTCCGGCGTTTGGTCGGTCTCGGGACACACTATCCCACATATTTCTGACAGGCAACTGTATGACGAAAAATGTGTTTCGCATTCTGCTGGATTGGATTTACAAAGGTCAATTAAAGGTGATGGGCAACAACCTCTGTGACGTCATGAAGTGTGCGCGCTGCTTGCAGATGGGCGGAGTCGTAGAAACTGTAAAGAAATATTTCGACGGTTATTGGCCCACCTTAGTTGGGGGAGAGATAATGACCATGCTGCACGCAGCCAAGAAATGTGACCTAGCGGATGTGTATGATATCTGTTTCAACCAAATCATCGCCAACTTTTCGAAAGTTTGGGTCAATCCGGAATTTAAAGAGGTACTTGATATTGAGTCGCTCTGTCGCCTCCTGCGTGATGACCGTCTGAACGTCAGCAGCGAGGATGTGGTGTTTCAAGCGGCATTGTCGTGGTTACGTCACTCCGATAGTCGCCTGGGTCACATCAGTGACGTCATCAAATTAGTCCGCCTCGGATTGGTTAAAACGACTGTCCTCATCGATGGCCTTGACCTTGCGTTCCGTTCCCGAGATCTGGAGGTATTTGCCATGTTGAAAGAGGCGGCTACCAGCAATCGGCATGGCGTGGACAGCTTTCTAAAGGACCACCCAGATATGTACAGACAGCGACTGGTATGTTACCGTTGTTATAATAGTGGAACGCAATACAATGTAATAGCTGTGCATAGGTATAATGTAAGCAAAGTACAAGGGTATAATACGACCAACGATTCACTTGACGAAATGCGTAGAAAACAAGCCATACTATTATTCACAGTATTAGTGACTATTATAGGTAGTTGCGTAGCAGAAAAATAACGATTGAATAGCAGTCAGTTGTCAATCTATACTGCACGGAGTTGCTTTTTTTATTACTTACACACTATTTGCGTCTTACTTTCTCAGTATGCCATTTATATTTGAATAAATATTAATACATGTATATCAGGATAACAAGTGTGGAATGAGTGGCTTAATGACCGTGTCTGCTACGACGTGAGGCCATCCGTCCCACATACCCGAGTCGTCGTCCGTCCTGGCGGTGATTCACAATCACTGCAGCCCCGTAATACAATGCTCTGCGATTTTACTTCTAGGGAAAGGCACGCTACGACCGTATGAGGGTGACTGGCCGACTGGGAGACGACAGCGGCGAGGGACAGCTGAAGGAGCCCGCTGCCGCTTGTCCTTTCGGAGACTTTGTCATAGTGGCAGATTGGGGCGGTAGTAGACTTGTAGCCTTCGGCCGTCCCACGCTCGCCACAGATTACAGCTGCTTCTGCCATGTTGAAACAAAGACACCTGCGCATTGCTTGAGTAACAAGGACAGAGATACGGTGTATGTCTCTAATTACAAAAAAAATGTCATTACAATATGGAAATGGTCAACAATGAAGAAGCTGCAGGAAGTAGGGAGGTTATCGGCTGGCGGGAGTTTAAGAAATCCCAGGAACATGGCATGGGACGGCGAGGATCACGTGTATGTGGTCTGCAGTGATGGGGTGCATAGAGTGTCCCTGGCGATGGATACAATCGTCAGCACTCTCACCCGACCAGACGGGGTTACAGAAAGCCCCTGTCGTCTTGCAGTAATCGGCTCCACTATACTGGTGAACTACATCTGTGGTAAAGCCCTGGTGCTCTACCCAGAGGGCGCCCCTAAAGGTCGTGTAATCAACCTAATAGGACTGAAGAATGCCCGGGGTGTTGGCGCGGATGGCGACAACTTCCTGGTTGGAGACATTGAGGACAAGTGTGTGTACGTGGTCACACCCAGCGGCGAGACCCTGACGACGGTGAACACCGGGGGCGTGGCGCCTTATAACATCTCAGTGTACGGGGACAACGTGTACATTGCGTCATGCATTGATAAGCAAATTGTTATTCTATCCCGATGACAATGCCATGACACCCTCAATTGAGCCTTTAAGTGATATCTGGGAGACAACATGTACGTTGTGTCAAATCTATCACCAATTATCATGTTTATATTTTTTAATAAACACATTGCACGTTTGACACAAGACAACTGGATATGAAACGAACACAAACGGATTGACGGACAATAACTGGCGAAATCCCTACCATGAACATAATATTGGGCCACATTCTTTGTTGCGAGATGACTGCGATTTGTGAGACGTGCGGCTTGATCAAAGTCACAGCGACAGAACTATAGGTTTAGTCAACACAGACCGTATCTCTGAATTTTCTCTAGGGAAATTTGTTTCATCAAATGGTGACTTCATATAAAAGTAATGTCAAAAGATCACTGTCAAAGTGTATTTCTGATTTGCATTTCAGTTTTTATTTTTTATTATCTTGTTCTGTGGACTGGCTGGGCTTAGACCTCAAACCTAGGAGGTCTGGCTACGTGAACGGGTTGACGTCGCGGACACCTGTCCTGTTTCTATGTGTACATATGTCGTAATAGTTACCTGTTGTATGTCAATATATATATAATAAAATCTATTTTGGGACACCTTTGTGAAGCTTTTAGGAAGTAATTTACTCATTATAACATCAATATATACTAAATCACTGAGAATCAATGAGATTCTAGGACCTCCACACAACATAACACACATCACCAACCACAACACTAGCGGCACGTGGATCGGTTGTTCGAGCAATGCGGCCATGTCTGTGTGGTCGCAGGATATAGATCCAATGTCTTTCTTCGCAAAGAGGCGGTAACCCCAGGGTACATGACCTCACTGTATGAATATACAACCAACCAACCAACAGAACTCCCCCTTAATGACCCCCATAGCTGCACAGACTATCAAATCCCCAAGCTCGAGTCATAATGACTCCATAGTGAGTGCTGCACACGCTATCAAACCCCTAAGCTAGTCATAATGACCCCTAGTGAGCGCTGCACGGACTATCATATCTCCAAGCTAGCTTACCTCTCTGAGTGCCATCCCCACGATGTCAACCCATAGCACTTACCCCTCTTAGGGCCATCCCCACGATGTCAACCCATAACACTTACCCCTCTGTGGGCCATCCCCACGATGTCGACCCACAACACTTACCCCTCTTAGGGCCATTCCCATCCTGTTACCCCATAACACTTACCCCTCTGTGGGCCATTCCCATCCTGTTACCCCATAACACTTACCCCTCTGTGGGCCATTCCCATCCTGTTACCCCATAACACTTACCCCTCTGTGCGCCATCCCCACCCTGTTACCCCACACCACTTACCCCTCTGTGGACCATTCCCACCCTGTCACCCCTCAACACTTACCCCTCTGTGGACCATCCCAACCCTGTCACCCCTCAACACTTACCCCTCTGAGGGCCATCCCCACGATGTCAACCCATAACACTTACCCCTCTGTGGACCATCCCCACCCTGGCACCCCTCAACACTTACCCCTCTGTGGACTATCCCCACGATGTCAACCCACAACACTTACCCCCCTTTAGGGTCATCCCCACGATGTCAACCCATAACACTTACCCCTCTGTGGACCATCCCCACCCTGTCACCCCTCAACACTTACCCCTCTGTGGACCATCCCCACCCTGTCACCCAACAACACTTACCCCCCTTTCGGGTCATCCCCACGATGTCAACCCATAACACTTACCCCTCTGTGGACCATCCCCACCCTGTCACCCCTCAACACTTACCCCTCTGTGGACTATCCCCACGATGTCAACCCACAACACTTACCCTTCTGTGGACCATCCCCACCCTGTCACCCCTCAACACTTACCCCTCTGTGGACCATCCCCACCCTGTCACCCCTCAACACTTACCTCTCTGAGGGCCATCCCCACGATGTCAACCCATAACACTTACCCCTCTGTGGGCCATCCCCACCCTGTCACCCCTGAACACTTACCCCTCTGTGGACCATCCCCACCCTGTCACCCCTCAACACTTACCCCTCTGTGGACTATCCCCACGATGTCAACCCACAACACTTACCCCTCTGTGGACCATCCCCACCCTGTCACCCCTCAACACTTACCCCTCTGTGGACCATCCCCACCCTGTCACCCCTCAACACTTACCCCTCTGAGGGCCATCCCCACGATGTCAACCCATAACACTTACCCCTCTGAGGGCCATCCCCACGATGTCAACCCACAACACTTAGCCCTCTGAGGGCCATCCCCACGATGTCAACCCAGAACACTAACCCCTCTGTGGGCCATCCCCACGATGTCAACCCATAACACTTACCCCTCTGTGGGCCATCCCCACCCTGTCACCCCTCAACACTTACCCTTCTGTGGACCATCCCCACCCTGTCACCCCTCAACACTTACCCCTCTGTGGACCATCCCCACCCTGTCACCCCTCAACACTTACCCCTCTGAGGGCCATCCCCACGATGTCAACCCATAACACTTACCCCTCTGAGGGCCATCCCCACGATGTCAACCCTCAACACTTACCCTTCTGAGGGCCATCCCCACGATGTCAACCCATAACACTTACCCCTCTGTGGACCACCCGCACGATGTCAACCCACAACGCTTGCCCCTCTGTGGGCCACAACCACCCTGTCACCCCTCAATTTTTAACCTTCTGAGTACCATCCTCATCCAGTCACCCCTCAAAACTGATCCCTCTGTGGACCATCCCCACCCTATCACCTCTCAACACCTACCGCTCTGTGGACCATCCCCACCCTATCACCTCTCAACACCTACCGCTCTGTGGACCATCCCCACCCTATCAGCCCTCATCACTTACCTCGCTGTGCACCATGCATCCCAGGTATGTCATATGGTGTTTTTCTTACTCGGCAATACATTTGCCCTTCTGGATTCCGCACGCTGTTTTCTGTTTTCAGTGCCAAAGAACAAGCTGATGGCGAGCCTGCTTATCATTAATAGCGACACTCATAAAAACACAATAAATGTTTAATCTTTTCATAACCCTAGTTCGACCCCCTTACCACATATCTAATATAACAAATGAGACGCCCATTTGCTGATTAGGAAATACATTGTTAATAGTACCTTCGCCTCATCTCCTCGTTAGGCTGCCACTGTCAACGTGACCAACAGTACTTCAAACGTCACTGCGCTGCCATTAAATCACGAGACACAACATTTGAGCGTCGCATGACCTGGTCAATGACAAATTCATGGCATGGACAATCGCTCAGATGTGGTGGTGCGACTTGGAGCTAGCGCTTATAAATCCAACGGTGTCCGTGCTCTTCTTCTTGTGCGAGTTTGCCCGGCCTGCTTGCTTGCTCTGATCGGCCACTGAATTTAGCTGGACACATTGCGTTAAGTGATCCATAGTTTCATTGGCGTCATCTTGGACCGTCATTATAGACCGTCACATAGACATATCTACAAGATAGACAGAAGAACAATAATTATCCTCGTTTTTGGTTTGAATATTCAGTTATTTTCGGTCGCATTCCGACGCATTGGAGTCGTTGGGGAATGCACATCCTAGTCTAGTTTCGTTCCGGTAGAATGCTGACAGTCTTCTTGTTAGCTTTTCGTTTTCTCACAGAGCCTGCAAAGAGAACTACCGTCATGCTGCATTTCTATCATGCCGTTCACCATTACCTTTAACAGTAGGCGGATTTTGTTAGCAGTGGCCTTCATTTTGTTGGATAAATCGATTCAAGGTAAGTGTTTGCACTAATACATTGCCTCGCTGACGTATGGAAAGCCGCTTAATATTTAAAGCATGTCACATTATAGGATATTTCATCATTTATGTGTCTGTCTGGTATTGCATTTCCCAAAATGTCTATTTTATGTAGAAAAACGTACGATTTACTTAAAGAATAACGTACCTTTATTTATTTATTATTATTTGGTGCATCTTATTTTTATTTCTACGTTTATTTACTCCAAGATGTGTTAGCGACGGAATTGGCAAGGCAACTGGACAGACGGAATGTTCGTCAGTGGTATGTAACTTTATCTTGTCGTATTAATGGACGATATTTGTCGCAACGACCTTTGCCGAAACAACTTTTGCTGTCGATTTGTCGTCAGTTGTCGCAATATTCAGACATTTGTTGTCAGTAACCGACATCTGTGGCACACGGAGGGACGTGTTTCATTTCAGTTCCTTCCGATTTGTACTTTTACGGTCGTACATATGCCGTATCACGACTGTGGACTTTGCTTCTGCATAATTTAGGAGCCCTGGAAAACGTCTTTCATATAATCTTAGTTATTGTTTGCTCAGCCAAACTGAAAACATAAGAGATCAGTCGATAGGCACCCGTGTGGGTGCTTCCTTTACGGGTACACGAGGTAGCATGTGCAATATGCACTTGATTTGTTGATATTCTGGAACCCGACCACCTCCTTAACTCGGTCGATGGACGCATCATGTTACAGATGGCCTGTTACATGACCTCGACTGGGACCCTGATATGTCCTCTCGCGCGTTCGTCGATTACACGTGTCTGGACTTTCATGGCGACCTCTCATTGGATGTTGTCCCAAAGGATGACTACGTCAACATCATCATCGATTGTGACGTCACCGCGGGCGGAGACATCATGGCAAAGGTTGGGGATTAGGTTTTTATCATTAGTTTCCGTTCTAAATGGTATTCGCTGTCATTATGATAATAATATTACTATGCAGATATGGTTCTAACAGCCATTGGTAGTCTCGTGTCATATGCGGTCATGGCGGACTGGGACAGGAAATGCCGTTGGCGCATCCACATTTAGACGTTTAGACACGATGCCTATTCGGCGCCATCATGTATCTGATCCTCCGGTATATGATCTTGTTATTGCTACGCGAATAAAGGTGTGTTGTAGCACTTACACATTCATTTATAAGCGACAACGAGACCATTCCCTCGTAACGTTCCGAATAACATTCATAAATACCCAATAATTATGACGCTGGGGGTTGGCGTGGGAAACAAAGCATTAATTTTCGTCCACGTGAGCATTTGCCAATGCTAGCTCAATGAATGCGGAAGAAATGCTATCAAAAAACTAATTTGAGCAATTTTAATTTGTGATCGTCAACTTCACGAAACAAGAGGGGAACAGGGGTGGGGGGGGGGAGTTCATTTCGATTTCCTGTTTGTGTCGAGTCTTCTTCGTGTGCCCCCCACCCACCTTACATAACCAATAATTGTTTGTTTACAGTATATGGTTTTTAGCTACACGCCGTCTGACACAGAGAGTATCAGCCAGTTCGAGGGAATCGACATTGAAATCATTAAAATATTATCGGAAATGTTTAAATTCAGGTAGGTAAACACGGCATAGCAATTGACATTCGGTTTCTTTGTTTTACCTTGATAGAAAAGTAATCTGGAATTGATCTTCCATGAGCGCGTTAAATTATTATATTAACGTTTACTCATGGGTGCGTTAAAATGTTTATATTTCCGCGTTCTGTGGGCGCGTTAACATGGTATATTGCCGCGTTCTATGGGCGCGTTAACACGTTTTTTGTTTTAAAAGCCGCATTATGTGAACGCGATAAAATTTTAATTGATGTTGTCTTTATCTATGAGAGAGTTAACCGTTTTCTGTGAACGCTTTTATTGAAGCTTAGTTATGCATGGGGTCGCCAAAATGTAAGCCGCGTTCTGTGGACGCGTTAAAATTTTAATTTTGTGTTTATTTATTTATTTATTTAAACAGCATACTAACTGTTTTCTGTGAACGCGATAAATGTTTTTACTGATGCTTACTTATGCATGGGTTCGCCAAAATGTAAGCCGCGTTCTGTGGACGCGTTAAAATGTTGATTTATGTTGGGTTTCAAGGGCGGATCTAGGTGGGAAGGGGGGGGGGGGGGCAAGGGTTCTCCGAGCACACAGCCCCCCCCCCCCCCCTCCCCGGTTGCTTTTCTGTGAATGCGATAAATGTTTTTATTGAGCCGTTTGTGCCGTTTAACATGGTAATGTTGCATTGTTGTTCACGTTCCCGCCCATTTGGTACACGTTTGTTGTTACAGAGTTCACATGGAATACACAGTCGACGGTCATTGGGGAGGACAAAATCCTGACGGATCTTGGAATGGGATGGTGGGGATGGTCCACAGAGGGGTAAGTGTTGAGGGCTGACAGGTTGGGGATGGTCCACAGAAGGGTAAGTGTTGACGGGTGACATGGTGGGGATGGTCCACAGAGGGGTAAGTGTTGAGGAGTGACAGGGTCGGGCTGGTCCACAGAGGGGTAAGTGTTGAGGGGTGACAGGGTGGGGATGGTCCACAGAGGGGTAAGTGTTGAGGAGTGACAGGGTCGGGCTGGTCCACACAGGGGTAAGTGTTGAGGGGTGACATGGTGGTTGTGGTCCACACAGGGGTAAGTGTTGAGGGTGACAGGGTGGTTGTGGTCCACAGAGGGGCAAGTGTTGAGGGGTGACAGGGTGGGGATGGTCCACAGAGGGTTAAGTGTCGAGGGGTGACAGGGTGGTTGTGGTCCACAGAGGGGCAAGTGTTGAGGGGTGACAGGGTGGGGATGGTCCACAGAGGGGTAAGTGTCGAGGGGTGACAGGGTGGTTGTGGTCCACAGAGGGGCAAGTGTTGAGGGGTGAGAGGGTGGGCATGGTCCACAGAGGGGTAAGTGTCGAGGGGTGACAGGGTGGTTGTGGTCCACAGAGGGGCAAGTGTTGAGGGTTGACAGGGCGGGGATGGACCACAGAGGGGTAAGTGTTGAGGGGTGACAGGGTGGGGATGGCCCACAGAGGGGTAAGTGTTGAGGGGTGACAGGGTGGGGATGGTCCACAGAGGGGTAAGTGTTGAGGAGTGACAGGGTCGGGCTGGTCCACACAGGGGTAAGTTTTGAGGGGTGACAGGGTGGGGATGATCCACAGAGGGGTAAGTGTTGAGGGTGACAGGGTCGGGCTGGTCCACACAGGGGTAAGTGTTGAGGGGTGACATGGTGGTTGTGGTCCACACAGGGGTAAGTGTTGAGGGGTGACATGGTGGTTGTGGTCCACAGAGGGGTAAGTGTTGAGGGTGACAGGGTGGTTGTGGTCCACAGAGGGGCAAGTGTTGAGGGGTGACAGGGTGGGGATGGTCCACAGAGGGGTAAGTGTCGAGGGGTGACAGGGCGGTTGTGGTCCACAGAGGGACAAGTGTTGAGGGGTGACAGGGTGGGCATGGTCCAAAGAGGGGTAAGTGTTGAGGGGTGACAGGGTGGGGATGATCCACAGAGGGGTAAGTGTTGAGGAGTGACAGGGTCGGGCTGGTCCACACAGGGGTAAGTGTTGAGGGGTGACATGGTGGTTGTGGTCCACAGAGGGGTAAGTGTTGAGGGTGACAGGGTGGTTGTGGTCCACAGAGGGGCAAGTGTTGAGGGGTGACAGGGTGGGGATGATCCACAGAGGGGTAAGTGTTGAGGAGTGACAGGGTCGGGCTGGTCCACACAGGGGTAAGTGTTGAGGGGTGACATGGTGGTTGTGGTCCACACAGGGGTAAGTGTTGAGGGGTGACATGGTGGTTGTGGTCCACAGAGGGGTAAGTGTTGAGGGTGACAGGGTGGTTGTGGTCCACAGAGGGGCAAGTGTTGAGGGGTGACAAGGTGGGGATGGTCCACAGAGGGGTAAGTGTCGAGGGGTGACAGGGCGGTTGTGGTCCACAGAAGGGCAAGTGTTGAGGGGTGACAGGGTGGGCATGGTCCACAGAGGGGTAAGTGTTGAGGGGTGACAGGGTGGGGATGGCCCACAGAGGGGTAAGTGTTGAGGGGTGACAGGGTGGGGATGGTCCACAGAGGGGTAGGTGTTGAGGGGTGACAGGGTCGGGCTGGTCCACAGAGGGGTAAGTGTTGAGGGGTGACAGGGTGATTGTGGTCCACAGAGGGGTAAGTGTTGAGGGGTGACAGGGTGGTTGTGGTCCACAGAGGGGTAAGTGTTGAGGGGTGACAGGGTGGTTGTGGTCCACAGAGGGGTAAGTTTTGAGGGGTGACATGGTGGGGATTGTCCACCGAGGTGTAAGTGTTGAGGGCAGACAGGGGTGGGGATGGTTCACAGAGGGGTAAGTGTTGAGGGGTGACAGGGTGGGGATGGTCCACATAGATGTAAGTGTTGAGGGGTGACGTGGTGGGGATGGTCCACAGAGGGGTAACAAGAGGGAAACCTGTTTGTGGGAACGTGCTAACGGGTTCGTGGTGTTTCGGGGTGCGTATTTTGAGTTGCGACTTTAAGGGTAGGTGCTTAAGTAATGGTAGGTTTTGGGGAGTACATATTTAGGGGTATATTTTTTAAGGATTTTGTTGGGAAACGTGTTTGTAGGCACCTGTTGATTGCCTATTGATGTATGAGACGGTGGAGCTGCCCTAGATAAAAGTAATTCTCTGATAAGCGACCTGGTGGGGTTAGGTTACGGGCAGAAATTTAGTCAGGTCAGTCCGAAGATGATGTGTCCTGACGGTGAAGTTGTACAGGATGCCTTCCCACATTAGGTCGTTACACTAATCTATCTGCATAAACTACTTGACTGAGCATAAACTTCTGGCCTATTTGGCTGTAGATTAACCAATTGATGACGACATAGTCAATGATGACGACACAATCAACGATGACATCACAATCAATGATCCCGACATAATCAATGATGACGACATAATCAATTATGACGACATAATCAATGACGTCATACATGGTTACAGGAGGCACAGTTGGCGGTGGGTGGGATCACCATCAGCAGTTCCCGGGATGAGGTCGTCGACTTTACCATTCCTTTCTGGAGCGAAGCTTCTGCCATGGTAGTCCGGGTTCAGAACACTCCCGGCAGCTACTTTCTGGATGTATTTCACCGGAATCTTTGGATACTCATCTTTATCCTGCCCACGGTCGTCACCATAGTGACATGGGGGTCATACCGCGTGCGGCTTGCGAGACCTGACCGCCATCAGAAGAAGATTAGCCAGCTCTGGGCAATCTTCCTGACCAACTATAGTAAACTCGTCTCCCAAGGTAATATATGGGCGACTGCTCATTGTACTGTATAGAAGAAAGTTTTTACATTGTAGTGATGTTATGTTAGCTTTGTATGACATGGAAATTCGGCAATTTAGAGGCTGCACGAATAGTAGTGAGTATGAGACAAGGAATCGTTTTCCCCCTTTTCGGTTGGTTGGTTGTATATTCAGGACGCTTTAACGACTTTTGGTTCATACCGCGTCCATGGGAGAAGGAAGGGAGAGTGGAGCCATGTCTCTGGGGGTTACGCCCTACTCTTTGCGAAGAAAGACGTGGTATCTTTATCCTGAGACCACACGGACATGGCCACAGCGGGGTGCGAACCACCGATCCACGTGCCCGTTAGGCTCTCAAGTGACCAGAGCACTCAAGGGGAGCTACCACTGAGCTACCGGGCCAGCCCCTTTTCCCTCTTTTGGAGCTTGTTTGAGAAATGCTTGTGTTTAGCTTTCCAGATTGTGTAACTTCCGTCTTGCTTATCTCCAGGTCATATCCAACCGGTGACTTTCCCCCGCTCCTGGTCTGTCCGGATCACTCACATCTTCTTCTGGCTCACCGTCTTGGTGTTGGTGGCGACCTACTCCGGCAACCTGACGGCGACCTTGGCGGTCCAAAAGTTCACCTTGCCCTACGACACGCTGTGAGAAGTGGCGGAAGATAAAGAATACACATTGGTTATACTGGAGGGAAGCGTACATGAAACTATCCTAACAGTGAGTCAGCAATGAAATGTTGTCTAAATGGCTCATCATATCAGTATAGGTATTTATGGGGCGATTATGAGCTAATTAAGGCGTTAAAGCGAGATCTCTATATAACAACGTATTGACATCACGACTAGCTGTGTATGAAAGGGCATTCATGGTAATATTTTATAATTAAGGTTGAGCCTTAATCGAACCGAAGTGATTTTGGTTGACTGGAGAATAAATCACGACATGATGAAAACTGGCCAAACGTCCCATCTGGTTGTTCTTTTGATATTAAATGTCGATCAGCTTCCTTCGTTAGTGGGAACAATTGTTTTCTAAAATCTAACAGTGTCAATCCCTTTAATGACACTAAAAAGTTACTTTTCAATACAAAGTAAACAGTGAACCGGCCGAGTGATACACATTGTGCGAATTTTGTTTTAGAAGATTCAGGATTAGGATTTAGAAGACTCATTTAGCCCGCCTAGCTTAGTCAGTAGAACACTAGCATTTTGTTGTGCTTTCAATTCCCGTTGGAGACAACAGTTGAGTTTACTGGGATTGTTTTTATTTGGGGGTGGGGGGGGGGGGGGCAGTGCAACAACTGATAGCAACAACTCTATTTCACTGAAAAATCGGGTTGTTCCCACGGTCGTCGCGTTTTAAGTAAAAACAAGATTCTAAGACTAATCGGCAGCTTAGTTGACGTAAGCGGCCCCGCCGGGTCGCTTGTTGGAAAGGATGTCTATGTACCCCGCTTGAAGTAGAGAAGGAACTTGTTGCTTACACAGGCGGCCGAGAGCGGAGTTTACAAGGCATTAGGGGATAAGCTGCGCCGACAAGGAAAAGAGAATTCCTTCTTCCCAGACGATGACAACTACTGACACGTGGTCACCGGTCGTCACGTGATCGCGGGGGACCGAACGCTGTGGGAAGATAGAATGCGACGCGATGACGTCACATGTCAGGTTCGCCTGCTGCGTGAGGAGTTCTTCCCTTCCGGTTTTGGCATCGTGACGCCCCAGGGGGCGCCCTACGTCAGACACTTCAACCGCGTGTGAGTTAGCGACGGGATGCCTCTTGTGGGCTTCTGTATGTGTATCCAACTAAACGTCAGACACTTCAACCGCTTCAAACCTAAGTCACCTACACTGTTACAATACATGATAATATTATAGAGGTAAATTAACACATAGAGACGAGCGCGTGTGTTACCTGGTTTTATGAACAATCTAACTTGGAAATATTTTGGTAAGATGGTGATGAACACGTTTTGATCGTAGCGTTCTAACGTTATGAAAACGTCACTTTATGCACAGGGAAATCGTCATTGCGCCGCTCTGTTCGTGACGTTTTAAAAGCGTCATATGTAAGTTTTTTAGCAAACGTTATTGCTCAAACGATTTCATGACGTTTACAAAACGTCAACATGTGTATATCGCTGGAAACACATTAAAAAGACGCGGTAAAACTGGGATAACGTCAGCGGGCAAAACAAATTGTTGCTGTGATGTTTTGAGACCTTTATTTCGGATTTGACGATGCAAATGCTGCAGCACACTTAGAAACATGTGCGGAAAAACGAATGCTGTCACTTACAAATACCGAACGTTATTATACGTTAAGCTAACATTCGCCGTGGGTCGTAATTTAGTTAGGTTAGCCAACAACCTTCGGCGAACGTCCCGTCAAAAGCACCCTCTTGGAACGTTCCCGGAATGTCGCTTTCGATGTGCATTGTTTCTAACTTTTGTTTCTATAGCGTTTTACTCTAACATAAAGTGGGTCCAGCTAACCAGATAATTAGTGGGCTATCCACTATGCCAACCCTGCGACCGGACCATGTTCGCACCCCAATTGTGCAAACAATTATGTTTCACTGCCGACTTACGTACGGCGACCGGGCTCACGATCCGGTTCATTGGAAAAGAGGGAGGGAGGGAGGGGGGGCGGTTGGGAAGGGGGGGGGGGGGCGAGAGGGACGCAGGTGGACCAGATGGCGCTTAGAGGTAATGGGGAGGTTGGTTGGTCGGTTATTCAGGACGCTTTAACCAGGTTTGGTCATATCGTGTCAATGACAGGAGGAAGGGAGAGTGGAGCCATGTCCACGGGGGTAACCCCCTATTCTTTGCGAAGAAAGACATGGGATCTTTATCCTGCGACCAGACAAACATGGCCACAGCGGGGCGTGAACCACCGATCCACGTGTCGTTAGGCTCTCAGGTTCCCAGAGCCCACTGAGCTATTGCGCCGGCCCAGAAAGGAGGAGGGTACCAATGAACGGGGCCGGATATAGGTCTGTGTCGATTTTTCTAAATTCTCAATGTCGAATGTCGATTTTTCACGACATTCCGTGTCGTTTTTTACCAAACTCTGTGTCGATGTCGCTTTTTCACATCCTCAGTGTCGGAATATGGGGGTCAATGTTGAATGTCGATTTTTCAAATATGCCTGCGTCGCGTGTCACCATTTAACCCTTCCAGATCCCTCCGGATGGAAGGCAGATGTGTTAAGGAGAGGGTAGGGTGGTGGGGAGAGCGGGTTAGAGATGCTGAACAAAATGAAAGGCTTCGGCTCTCCCGACCTTCCGACAATCGGCGAGACAGACTCCGGTTGTCACTCTACACAACGGCCCGCATGGGGAACCCCCTTCAACGCACTCCAGTACAAGACGTCATATCCGGTTTCGGTCTCTGGCCAAGATCCCCAATAATTTTTTGGCGCGAGTTCTTCAAATTCGTCAAAAAATGATTTTTTTGTAGATTTTGTAAAAATTGCTAAAACAAACAGTCAGGATGACCCATATTGTGACGGGAATGTCTTTGCAGATCTGCAAAGTAGTATAAACGCTCTCAGGGGGTCTTTAAATCTGGCTAAACTTGGTTGGTGCCATTGAAGTAATTGATGCATGGTAGAGGTGACTTCTATGGATATAGATATGTATCCTTGTATGTATTAAAAAGTTGCATATCGAGCTCTAAACTAAAGAGGTCAAAATACAAATAAGAATCAGTCCTTGAATCCCCCCACCCCCCCCCCCCAAAAAAAACTACTTAATCGTAAACGTCATCAGTTTTTGTGCTTCGCGATGCTTTGTTATAAGTAGCAGCGCCGCGACAGAGTTCCGCGGTGTCCCGGGATAGACAAGTTTGCCATATCACAGCCGAAACGGCGATGTCTATTAGGTTGATTATAGAATGAAACAATCGAGTTTTCTTTAAATTGCGATATATATGTCGCCTGGGTTTAGTTTTGGCGGGAAAGAGATCGATATGCAACTTTAATATATATATATATTCCGCTTCGAATTTGTTTTCAGGTCAAGGTGCGGCTGACAGAGGAAGCTAAATTATCATGAAGCCCACGTCTCATTACAACTGCTTTTTATCAAGTTCAGGCTCGCCAGGTGGCGCTGCATACGCATGGCGTTTGGTAGGGAAAAGTCGCATGCTCCAACATTTGTTTGCGAAAATATGACTGCAATAAATCTAGTGTTGACATACTTTCTTGATGTCAGAAGATAGAACAAGGTATATAGAATACGTAAGCACTATTATTGTACGCGCCCACATTATAATAAATGCTACAGTCGATTCCCTACTAACGTCGAAGGATTTTAACATTGTTACCGTACGTTGTGCCCCTAGAGAAGCGGGCTTGCCTCGGGGCACTTGCGCAAATGTTTGCGCATGATGGCGCTAAGCTCCCGTTATGGGGCCTAAAGGAGACGCCCCTTTTTTTAGGACGAAGGCCGTTTTTCAATGCAAAATGTAGGCCATCTGAGTCGTGGACCCTCTCCTCTCGGTCGTCAATTTGGTGGGCTTGTAACTCCATGTAACACTGAGCAACAACGAACCGATTTGTTAGCGGTTTTGTGTGCTAATCTTTTCTTCGGTTTCTGCTCTGGATGTCTTGGCATAACATCTGGTGAGACTGACTCCCCCCCGTTATGCTGGACGGCTGGTTTATGGTTTATGGTTTACATATATCGAAGGAAATGCTGCGAGATATTTTATGGCGCGCTTCATGAGATTTATTGGTATACACCATGCAAGGTTACTTCCGGGGGGATTTCCCGACACTGGAGACTTGCAAGCTTCGTTTGGTGCAAAAGTTTCCCTCTCGAAAGTTTCCACTGTTACCGGCTGTAGACAGTTTTGTGGCCGCCACAAGGTGAATCTGAATCAGGTAATAATTAAGGGTCAGACTTTACTACCCCCCAACCATTTCTGGCTGTTTCCTATGTTTCAGCCTAGGGCCTGAAAGTTCAGATGGTACAGTCTCAACATGTCACTTGTTCTTGTCACTTGTGTCGAAGTTGTGACTAACCCTATATCATTAGACTGTCAAACTGTAACGTCTAAACATTCAGGCTACAGTTTTCCTAGCCTGAAAATCAGACGTTAATGTTGATCCCTCAGACTCTCTCATGACACACACATGAATAAGTCTGCAATATTGCTTGGTTTGCGAACTGCCTACCTTCCGCACGCCTGCCCAAACTAAGCACATAAAATATTGCGTTAAAACAAGAGATGCAAGGTGACAGTGACTGTGACTGGCAGTGATGAATTACCAGATGTAAGACTTGGGCTTCAGTTTCACCCCTGGGTTCACCTGCAGCGCAGGATTTAAATAATACAAAACAATGATCCTACTCGGTTGTGAGCTAAAACCAAACTGCCCATTTATTCTGTTTTAGTCTATATTTCTAGTTTCTACATCCCTACCATACACAATAGTTTAAAAGGAACCATACAACTCAATAATCCCAACACCCCAGCTTGAACCTGCTTGTCCATACATATACACACTTGCACCAGGACTGTCCCCTGCAACTGTCCACAGCCTCGCCGTCTCGTTATTCTTTCCCTCATTTTCAGATTAGTGAGCCGCGCTTGTTTATGTAGAGATGATAAGCCTAGCCTGAAAATCAGATGTTAATGTCGTGACAGTCTGAAGGATCGACACTAACGTCTGAAATCATAGGCCTTGGGCGCTGTTCACAAAACCTATTTGACCACCTTGACTAAAACCCTCACTTGCCAGCCACCAAAAAATGAATTTTTTCCCTTCTTTAATCTTAATCGAAGCTTGGGAAAAATTACATACAGTTTTTAGTTCCCAACGACCCGATAGGCGTCACCACTAGTCACAACGCCAAGAAAAAATGGCGGCTGACACCGTGGTAAGAAACGCATGGTGTTTAAAAATCAAGTTTACAGAGTAATCTTCCGTGTAAGACCTTGAATCTGGTCTCCCCAAGCTTCAAGTAAGATTAAAGAAGGGAAAAAATCAATTTTTTGGTGGCTGGCAAGTGAGGGTTTTAGTCAAGGTGGTCAAATAGGTTTTGTGAACAGCACCCAAGGCCTATGATTTCAGACGTTAGTGTCGATCCTTCAGACTGTCACGACATTAACGTCTGATTTTCAGGCTATGATAAGCCATGTCATGGTATGCGGCTGTGATATATATTTCGTAGTTATAACATGATACATGTAGATATAAAGCAACCAGCTGTTCTTAACAGTAATGCTGAGACGCATTGCTTCATAATCCCAATAATTCAGTTATATTAAAATAAATTGCAAATAAATTTAATCACAATGAAAATCTCTAAAACCTTTGCGTACACAGATACATACTTGCCTTGGTTTGTGACTTACATCATTAGGCTACTGCTTATCTCATATGGCATGCACAGGCACTTGGTTCATGGGATGGATGTCCTGGGCCAGTGTGTATACCCTATATATAACAAGAGGGTAAGCCAGTTCAGATGCTCAAACCAAAATACAAAAATATTAAAGGCTTATTTTAGTGAGCGTAGTAAGCTCTTAATTTTTATAATGCAAACATAAAAAAATGATTAAAATTTATATCTGAATCTCATACTGTTATGAGCTAATGAAATCCACTGTAAGTCAACCTCTAGTGAGGAAAGCGGAATAGATCACAAATTAGATAGATCTATGCATGCGTTGCTTTAGATTGATTACTCCCAAAACAAATTATATGTTCTATAATTTATTAACATGAAGAATTCAATGTTTTAAACCAAATTTGAGACTTAGTCGCGGCTATCATACTGAGTAGTTGTGACATCAAAATGTTATCAAGTGATGTCACAATGAGAGTTACTAAGCAACCAAATGATATGCCACAAGCATGTCCATGGTATATGTCATTCCAGCAGATATACATTATGGCAAGCCAAAGTGGCATTTATTTTTAATATTAATCTAGAGGTATCCCTACAAAATAGCTGAATTAATAAATATATACTAATTTTTTAGGTAACACCTATCCATATTATTTAGCCTTACATGATGCTGTCACAATAACAGCAATAAAATCCATATGCCAATAATCAAGGATCTTTTGATCAATCTTTTGCAGAAATCTGCCATTTAAAGATATTGCTTATTCCAGGACTCTCCAAAAGATAGTTCCACTGAAGCTTAAGTTAACTCTCAGGCCAGACGATGCTCATCATAATAGATTATGCACAATAAAGTTGTCATCCAACACTATTAGGCCCCGGCATGATCTAATCAGCACTGAACCACGCCAAAGTATCCATAAAGTACCACTCACTCATACCTGCCGCATATAACCCTGTCTTTGTTATATATAAAAAAAAAACATTTATTGCGCTTGGGTCACTTTGGGTAATACTTCAAGTTGAACAAGCTGCAAAATGCTTTTTATACTTGAATGACCCTTATGCCTTTAGTCGTACTTGGCTTGGAGTTTCCTAAACCAAGATTTATTTATTGGTGCACACTTGGTTTAAACAACAGATATTTGACTTGGCACAACTGCTAACTTCATTTATCCCAGGGTTTCTCTATTCTGTCTAAAATATGACCTTAATATAATAATAGCAATATTTTCATTGCCAAGTTGATGCATAATTTATTTTTATTAAATTTTGGATGATTTTGATTGTTGAATAATTCAAAAGTCTCGTAATTCGTGATTCCTTACAAGGTCTTACCCTAATCCTCAGAGCAGTCAGACCTCCTACCCTCATGCCAGATCCCAGCCCCTAATCCAGCCAGGCCTCTCACCCTCATCCCTGACTCCAGCCCTCATTCTAGGCAGACCTCCCACCTTCATCCCAGCCCTCATTCCATCCAGACCCCCCACCCTCATCCCAGCCAGACCTCCCACCCTCATCCCAGATCCCAGCCCTCATTCCATCCATGTCTCCCACCCTCATCCCAGAACACAGCCCCCATTCCAGCCAGACCTCCCACCCTCATCCCAGAACACAGCCCCCATTCCAGCCAGACCTCACACCCTCATCCCAGATCCCAGCCCCCATTCCATCCAGGGCTCCCATCATCATCCCAGATCCCAGCCCCCATTCCAGGCACGCCTCCTACCCTCATCCCAGCCGTGCCTCCCACCCTCATCCCAGATCCCAGCCCCCATTATAAGGGCCCCTGAGGGGGGGTAGCCACGTCGCATGTCGATTTTAAGAAGAGGTTCATGTCGCGTGTCGCTAAGTAAAAAGCCGCGTCGGTAGCTAAATACCACGCATGAAAAAAAGCACCAGACTAGGGGGGGGGGGGCGGGGAACGTTAAGTCGTGTCGATAACGGTCGATGTCGTTTGTCGGAGTTAAGTTTTCGCCCATGTCGCGTGTCGCTAAGTCTTGATGTCGCATGTCGATTTTAAGGTAGCCTCAATGTCGCGTTGTCGATTTTAAAAATCGCCGTGTCGCCGTGTCGAAAAAGGCCGTCTGGGGCCCTATTATAGCTAGACCTCCCACCCTCATCCCAAATCCCAGCCTCCATTCCAGCCAGACCTCATAACCCCCATCCCAGATCCCAGTCCCCATTATAGCTAGACCTCCCACCCCCATCCCAAATCACAGCCGCCATTCCAGCGAGACCTCCCACCCTCATCCCAGATCCCAGCCCCTATTGTAGCTAGATGTTCTACCCTCAGCCCAGATCCCAGCCCCCATTCCAACCAGACCTTCCACCCTCATCCCAGATCCCACCCCCCATTCCAGCCAAACCTCCCACCCTCATCCCAGATCCCAGCCCCCATTCCATCCAGGGCTCCCATCATCATCCCAGATCCCAGCCCCCATTCCAGGCACGCCTCCTACCCTCATCCCAGCCGTGCCTCCCACCCTCATCCCTGATCCCAGCCCCATTCCAACCAGACCTTCCACCCTTTTCCCAGATGCCAGCCCCAATTCTAGCTAGACCTTCCACCCTCATCCCAGCCTGACCTCCCACCCTCATCTCAGATACTAGCCCCCATTCCATCCAAGCATCCCACCCTCATCCCAGATCCGAGGCTTCATTCCAACCAGGCCTCCCACCCTCGTCCCAGGTCCCAGCATCTATTCCATTCAGGCCTTCCACTCTCATCCCAGATCCCAGCACCCATTCCATCCAGGCCTCCCACCATCATCCCAGATCCCAGCCCCCATTCCATCCAGGTCTCCCACCCTCATCCCAGATCCCAGCCCCCATACCAGCCATACCCCCCACCCTCACCCCAGATCCCAGCCCTAATTCCAGCTAGGCCTCCCACCATCACCCCAGATCCCAGCTCTAATTCCAGCTAGGCCTCCCACCATCACCCCAGATCCCAGCCCTAATTCCAGCTAGGCCTCCCACCATCACCCCAGATCCCAGCCCTAATTCCAGCTAGGCCTCCCACCATCACCCCAGATCCCAGGCCCCATTCTGACAAGGCCTCCCACCCTCATCTCTGATCCGAGCCCTCATTCCAGCCAGACCTCACACATTGCGAATTCAGCACAGATTAGGCATCCACCCTTCACCCCCGGTCCACATTTTATTGGGTATTTCTTGTTTTTGCATCGAATCTAAAACTCTACCACACAGCAATGAATCATTCAAATAACCAGCTTTGAAGGTTTTGAAAATACGTTTTCACCCCGAACTATTTTCGTCCCAAAATCTGCGCCTTAAAATATAACATTTTGTCGTTTGGGGATTTAATATGAAACACACATTTAATCAGTGTTCATATCTTGTTTCAGGTGACTATGACCAAGATGGACGCCGCCGACCTACGCCGTGAGCATGACAAGGCGGTGACGGCAGCCAACAGGAAGCTCCATGACGCAGGCGCGCTGGTTGACGTCACGGTGACTGTGGGCGATGTCACCTTCCCTTGTCACAAGTCTCTGCTGGCGGCTTGGAGCGGCTTCTTCCGTTCTATGTTCAGCAGCGACTTCACTGAGAGTCACTCAAGTCACGTGACCTTGGCCGAGACAAGTCTGCTATCATCAGAGGCATTTGTGATGCTTCATACATGGATGTACCGAGGGGAATTAAACCTGACACCAGGCTCGGCTGATCTCATTGTGACTTCCGCTTTTTACCTTCAGATGGACAAGACAGTAGATATGTTAACAGACTACATTAAACGTCAGTACTCCGGCAAAGTTCCTGTCACGCGGATGTTCCATCATCTGAACCTGGCACATAGTTGTGGGATGCCGCATCTACGAGATGTCGTTTTGGAGGGGATGGCCAGTAACTTTGTTGAATTGGTCGAAGTAAAAGAATTGCTTGAGCTCAATCCAGAAGATTTGCTGAGGCTTCTCGGCATGGATCAGTTGAATGCTGAAAGTGAAGACGTCGTTTTCAACGCAGCTTTTGCCTGGCTTCACCACAGTGAAGATCGTCTGGATTATTTGCACGACGTCTTGAAATCTCTGCGAGTTGGCCTGGTCAGTGCCGGAACGATCCGACAAGCTCTGGACGTCAAGATCTTGTCTAAGGACAGCGAATGTTGTAACATGCTGCTAGATTGTTTGGCGGCGGGACATTCTGACGAAGACAGTCTGCAAAGGCTGACGAAGGACTTCCATGAATTGTTCGTTAAAAGAACGCCGACTACGGCTCAGACAGAACATGGCGGCTCATCGGACGGACATACAAGGTACTTCTAGCATGGGTCTGGCCTTGCATACAGTTAATGATTGTTTACCCGCCTTTAATTAGAGACATATGTATAAGATATCTTGAGTTTAAAGCATATGCTACTACATTGATGAGGTTATTTTAGTTTTACGACATCTTTTTTGTTAATCTTTTTGAAGCGACATGTCTGGATATACCAGCAACATTGGGGGCTCTCTGGATCCGTGTTGGGGATTCTCATGATGAGAAACTGGAAGTCGCTGTTCTTGACAGTAGAATTGTGTTTTTCCTTCAGTTTGTTGAAAGAACAAGACCCGTGCACGCTGTATGGCGACTTCTGGCGGGACGCTTTGGCCAACCTTGGAGACTCGGGTCCTGACATTAGTGACGTCACGGTGACAGTTGACGGGGAAGACTTCCGCTGTCACAAGGCCGTCCTCTTCGGCTGGAGCGAGTATTTCACGAAGCGTTTTCTTATTGATGAAGGTAGCACCGTTAGTGATGATTGGCTTCCCGGAGAGATCTCAGCGACCCACAAGGAAGATGATCTACAAGCGAGCGATTGGCCCAGTCCACCAATGGAAAGTCCCTCGGGATCCTCAGCTGCAGCGTCACAGGGGACAGTGGAAAGTGCGTTGAAGTCCCCTCCAGGAGAGACACCTCAGGCGCCAGAGTACCAAGACACACTGAATGCAACCACTTACGGTGCCCAAGGGTGCGGCGTTACTAATCCTGGCGGTTCACTGGATGGAAAAGGTAATCCATATGATTTTCTAAGCCAGAGTGCGGATCCAGCGTGTGGTCGGTATCGGGACTCACTGTCCCACGTATCTCTGACAGGCGACTGTATGACAGGAAATATGTTCCGCATTCTGCGGGATTGGATTTACAAAGGTCAATTAGAGGTGACGGCCAATAACCTCTGTGACGTCATGAAGTGTGCACGCTGCTTGCAGATGGACGGAGTCGTAGAAACTGTAAAGAGATATTTCGACAGTTATTGGCCCACCTTAGTTGGTGGAGAGATAATGACCATGCTGCAAGCAGCCAAGAAATGTGACCTAGCCGATGTGTATGATACCTGTTTCAACCAAATCATCGCCAACTTTGCAAAAGTCTGGGTCAGTCCGGAATTTAAAGAGCTACTTGATGTTGAGACGCTCCTTCGCCTCCTGCGAGATGACCGTCTAAACGTCACCAGCGAGGATGTAGTGTTACAAGCGGCGTTGTCATGGTTACGCCACTCCGAGAGTCGCCTGGGTCACATCGGTGACGTCATCAAATTAGTCCGCCTCGGATTGGTTAAAACGACTGTCCTCATCGATGGCCTTGACCTTGCCTTCCATTCGCGAGATCCGGAGGTTCGTGTCATGTTGAAACAGGCGGCTACCAGCGATCGGCAGGGCGTGGACAGCTTTCTGAAGGACCACCCAGATATGTACAGACAGCGACTGGTATGTTACCGTTGTTATAATAGTGGACGCAGTACAATGTAATAGCTGCGCATTGGTATAATGTGAGCAAAGATTCACTTGACGAAATGCGTAGAAAACAAGCCATACTATTAGTCACACTATTAATGACTACTATAGGTAGTTTCATTGCATGAAAATAGCGATTGAATAGCAGTCAGTTGTCAATCTATACTGCACGGTGTTGCCTTTTTACTCCTTTGACACTATTTGCGTGTTTTTTTACAGTATACCATTTAAATTTGTATAAATGTTAATTCAGGTATATAATATATTGATATCAGGATAGCAAGTGTGGAATGAGTGGCTTAATGACCGTGTCTGTTACGACGTGAGGCCATCCGTCCCACATACCCAAGTCGTCGTCCGTCCTGGCGGTGATTCACAATCACTGCAGCCCCGTAATACAATGCTCTGCGATTTTACTTTTCCAGGGAAAGGCACGCTACGACCGTATGAGGGTGACTGGCCGACTGGGAGACAACAGCGGCGAGGGACAGCTTAAGGACCCCGCTGCCGCTTGTCTTCTCGGAGACCTCGTCTTGGTGGTTGACTATGGCAGTAACAGACTTGTGGCCTTCTGTTGTCCCAATCCCACCACAGATTACACCTACTTCTGCCATGTTGAAACAGGGACACCTGTTTCTTGCTTGAGTAACAAGGACAGAGAAACGGTGTATGTCTCTAATTACACCGAACATGTCATTACAATATGGAAATGGTCTGCAGCGAAGAAACTGCACGAAGTGGGGAGGTTATCGGCTGGCGGGAGATTAAGAGATCCCTGGCACATGGCATTGGACGGCGAGGAACACGTGTATGTGGCCTGCAGTGATGGGGTGCATAGAGTGTGCCTGGCGACCGATACAGTCGTCAGCACTCTGACCCGACCAGACGGGGTGACAGGCAGGCCGTATTATCTTGCATTAATCGGCTCCACTATAATGGTAAACTACGGATGTGAAACCCTGGTGCTCTACCCGGAGGGCGGCCCCACAGGTCACGTTGTCAACCCCATAGGACTGATGTATCTCCAGGCTGTTGGCACGGATGGTGTCAACTTCCTGGTTGGAGACAATGAGGACAAGTGTGTGTACGTGGTCACACCCAGCGGCGAGACCCTGACGACGGTGAACACCGGGGGCGTGGTGCCCTGGAACATCTCAGTGTACGGGGACAACATGTACGTTGTGTCACCCAGTGATAACAGAGTCGTTATTCTATCCCGATGACAATGCCATGACACCGGCAGTCGAACCTTTAACATATCGGAAACAACATGTGCGTTGTGTCGAGTCTATCCACCGACTGTCATTATGAACTGCGCATGGACATTTGTACGCGGTTTGACGGCCAATAACAGACGAAATCCCTTGAATCGTGAAGATAATATCATGCCACATTCTTTGTTGAACGGTGACCGTGCGATCTGTGAGACGTGTGTCCTGATAAAAACCACAGCAACAGAACTAGGTTTAGTCAACGCACACATTTTGGCTTCATATAATAGCAATGTCAAAGTGTCTTTCTGACTTACATTTTAGTTTGTATTTCCGATTATGCTAGTTCATTCTGTGTACTGGCTGGAACCCGGCCCCAAAGCTAGCCAGTCTGGCTACGTGAACGTGCTGACTTCACAACGAATACCAAACTTGTCCTGTTTCTGCTTGTACATATGTCGAAATAATCACTTGATTTATATGCATATAATAAAATCTATTAGTGAAACATTTGTGGGGCTTGGGAAGTTACACGCCCTTATATATTCGCCTATATACTCGCATCACCTCCACCACTCGCATCACCACTCATATCACCACACACATCATCATCACCACTCACATCACCATCACCACTCACATCACCAGCACCACTCACATCACCACTCACATCACCAGCACCACTCACATCACTAGCGCCGCTAACAACACCATCACCACAGACATCACCTCCCACAACATCATCTTCACCCACAACATTATCATATGCAACACCATCACCAACCACTACACCATCCTGGGGACGGCCCGGGGCGGCGGCAGGTGGCCCGACCACTGGGGCGGCTAAGGTAGCGGCAGGAGGCCCGACTACGGGGACGGCCTGGGCGGCGGCAGGTGGCCCGACCACGGGGACGGTCAGGGCGGCGGCAGCAGGCCCGACCACTGGGGCGGCTAAGGTAGCGGCAGGAGGCCCGACTACGGGGACGGCCTGGGCGGCGGCAGGTGGCCCGACCACGGGGACGGTCAGGGCGGCGGCAGGAGGCCCGACCACAGGGACGGTCAGGGCGGCAGCAGGCCCGACCACGGGGATGGCCAGGGCGGCGGCAGGAGGCCCGACCACGGGGACGGTCAGGGCGGCGGCAGGAGGCCCGACCACGGGGACGGTCAGGGCGGCGGCAGGAGGCCCGACCACGGGGACGGCCCGGGGGCGGCAGGAGGCCCGACCACGGTGGCGGCCAGGGCGGCGGCAGGTGGCCCGACCACGGGGACGGTCAGGGCGGCGGCAGGAGGCCCGACCACGGGCACGGCCAGGGGACGACAGGAGGCCCGACCACGGGGCGGCTAAGGTAGCGGCAGGAGGCCCGACCACGGGGACGGTCAGAGCGGCGGCAGGAGGCCCGACCACAGGGACGGCCAGGGCGGCGGCAGGTGGCCCGACCACGGGGACGGCCAGGGCGGCAGCAGGCCCGACCACGGGGACGGTCAGGGCGGCGGCAGGAGGCCCGACCACGGGGACGGCCAGGGCGGCGGCAGGAGGCCCGACCACGGGGACGGCCAGGGCGGCGGCAGGTGGCCCGACCACGGGGACGGCCAGGGCGGCAGCAGGCCCGACCACGGGGACGGCCAGGGCGGCGACAGGAGGCCCGACCACGGGGGCGGTCAGGGCGGCGGCAGGAGGCCCGACCACGGGCACGGCCAGGGGGACGACAGGAGGCCCGACCACGGGGCGGCTAAGGTAGCGGCAGGAGGCCCGACTACGGGGACGGCCTGGGCGGCGGCAGGAGGCCCGACCACGGGGACGGTCAGGGCGGCGGCAGCAGGCCCGACCACGGGGACAGTCAGGGCGGCGGCAGGAGGCCCGACCACGGGGACGGCCAGGGCGGCGGCAGGAGTCCCGACCACGGGGACGGCCAGGGCGGCGGCAGGAGGCCCGACCACAGGGACGGCTAGGGCGGCGGCAGGAGGCCCGACCACGGGGACGGCCTGGGTCGGCGGCAGGAGGCCCGACCACGGGGACGGCCAGGGCGGCGGCAGGAGGCCCGACCACGGGGACGGCCAGAGCGGCGGCAGGAGGCCCGACCATGGGGACGGCCAGGGCGGCGGCAGGAGGCCCGACCACGGTGACGGCCAGGGCAGCGGCAGGAGGCCCGACCACAGGGACGGCCAGGGCGGCGGCAGGCGGCCCGACCACAGGGACGGCCACAGGGACGGCCAGGGCGGCGGCAGGAGGCCCGACCACGGGGACCGCCAGGGCGGCGGCAGGAGGCCCGACCACGGGGACGGCCAGGGCGGCGGCAGGAGGCCCGACCACGGGGACGGCCAGGGCAGCGGCAGGAGGCCCGACCACAGGGACGGCCAGGGCGGCGGCAGGAGGCCCGACCACAGGGACGGCCATAGGGACGGCCAGGGCGGCGGCAGGAGGCCCGACCACAGGGACGGCCACAGGGACGGCCAGGGCGGCGGCAGGAGGCCCGACCACGGGGACGGCCACAGGGACGACCAGGGCGGCGGCAGGAGGCCCGACCACGGGGTCGGCCACGGGGACGGCCACAGGGACGGCCAGGGCGGCGGCAGGAGGCCCGACCACGGGGTCGGCCACGGGGACGGCCACGGGGACGGCCACGGGGACGGCCACCTGCCGTCCCCGTGGCCGTATTGTCTAATTGCAACTTTAAGGGGTCGTTTTTTGAACATTTTTAATTGTTATTTCAGCGAGAAGGCGTGTATGGTCTATCATAGGTTCTATACCAGCTATGCGACGACCACCATTATTTAAATCGCACGTTGTCATGACCACGGCATTAACTTAAAAGTAGATGGGTGGAGCGGCGGCCATACGAAGATGGCTTACTGGCCTCAGTTCAATCACAGATCGTATATCTTACATAATCTCTAGTTCAATTTGAGAGAAATATATTTTTTTCAATTTATGACTGTATCTTATCCAGCCGCAGCTTTCGGTGAGGACAACCATATATGTGCACAACCAAGGGCGGATCCAGTGGGGGGGGGGTTCGCCCAGCCCCCCTTTTTGAGGTAGATTGCAGTTTTTCAATGCAAAATTTAGGCCATTTGAGGCGTGATTCCCCGGTCACAATCATTTTCAGACATAGCCCCCCCCGCCCTATCCTGCCCCCTCCGGTCACAAGTTTGGACAGTCTCCTTTTCTTGGATCCGCCCCTGACAAGGTAGTAGGAGGCCTTTCATTTACAAATATCTGGTAGGCCTACAGACATGAGACGATCGATTCTATTTTTTTCGGTCGTCGGGCAGCTCGCCGTCGACAACTTCAGCCATTCAGAATAAAACTCTTGAGGCCCGTGCGTGATCGGCAACCGTAGCGAAGCTAAATTGGTCATCAAAGGTAAATGTGTGCGTACCGTTAAAATGTCGAAAAACTAAGGTTGCTATTCATATCAGAGCAGTCAGCGTTTTGCGATGAGGCAAGCTGATGACTACAAGATGGTGACACGACCATCCCAGCTTGTACAGGCGGATCGCGGAATGTTCAAAGAGGTTCGGAGGCGGCACTTTATTAAATGTGGGTTAATTCGAAAAACATTGCGACTAACAAGTGGTTGGGGCGGGGGAGGTGTTGTGGGGGGGGGGGGGGAGGGGAGGGGGGGGGGGAATTAAACTGAGCCAGATGAATGATGCAGGTCTATAACTTGTTACATTGTCTACAATTTAATGATGCGTCATATATTGGTATTTTTGACCAAGCATGTTAAATTGGTGAAAGTTAACTTGCGGATGGGTGGGTGCATGACGGAATCATGCGAAAACTAAGGAGCGGGCGAGGGTGGGGGCGGCACAGTAATGCATAAGGGTAGGGTCTAAAATGGGGGGGGGGCTATTGTCCAGTGTCGATTTTTCAAAATTCTCAGTGTCGAATGTCGATTTTTCACGACGTTCCATGTATTGTTTGGCTACGTTTAGTGTAGCTTATTTTCAAAAATCTGTGTCGATGTCGCTTTTTCAGATACTCAATGTCGGAATTTGAGGGTCAATGTCGAATGGCGATTTTTCAAATATGCCGATGTCGCGTGTCGCCATTTAACCCCTTTGGAGCCCCAAGGATAGTGAAAAGTGGGTTCCCAAAAGGCGAGTATACATTGGGTAGGGTGGGGCAAGACGCCCAGGCGGGGTAATACGCCCATGCCCAAAATAACCCTTACGCGCATGTTCCAGAAGACTATGTGACGCCCAGGGGCGGATCCAGGGGGGAGGGCGAACCGGCCGCAACCCCCCCCCCCTTTAAGGCCGAAATTTATACCATTTAACATATGCGTCAGGATCCCACCCTGACGCATACGTGTCACGCGATCGGCCCCAGTCTACTCAACATACGAGACCCCGACAATCCTCTTTGGGGGTTGGCATCTCATTAGCGAGATGGAATTTAATGCATTTAAGGTGTATTTGTCACAGTAATCGAGAATTCGCGTTTCATTATCAATGTGAAACGCGAAGTTAAAAAAAAATATCCCAAAACAAATGCAGCTAGCAGGATACTAGAATTATGTATACATATATAGTACTAGAATTATTATATATATCACTTTATTATAAAAACACAAGTGACGCCTATGACGTGGGTATAGCAGTGTCGGGTGACGGCATATGTAGAAAATTAGAACACAAGATAGAAGCATATTGGTCGCAAGATTACAACACATGCATGTCGCACTGTTTATCCCCCCCCCCCTCTCCATTTAAACCTTGTGTTTATTGTTTGTCTATATTCTTGGTGAACTGAAAGATAAACAAAAACAATTGTCTTGTAGACAATCCAATTTCACCCCCCCCCCCCTTAGTCAACGGGGGAAAAAAATTAGGGTTTGTTGACAATCTAATTTCAGTGATTAGAACTGCTAGTGACGTCGTTGGTCACGTGGTTGTAGTCGAACAAGGACTTGGCGATGTCTGTCCACACTGACAGACGTCTCGGAAGGAAGACACACGCTGTGTAGACCGTGCTGGTGAGGGCAAACAGAATGGCGTCTGGTGGGTGCCAGGTTAAAGGTATTACAGATATTTTCCATCAAAATGAATGTAACAAATACGTTGCGTAACACTTGCTGTAGTGATATGAACTTAATTGGCGTTTTAGGCCGGTTATGTGCACACAAGGGCTTAATGGCACTGGGCCAAGGAACCTCCCGCGACGATGGTAAGGTATGAATGGAGGAAACATGGCCCAGAGTAGGTGCTCAGACCCGGTTATGTGCACACAAGGGCTTCATGCCACTGGGCCAAGGAACCTTCCGCGACGATGGGTAAGGTATGAATGGAGGAAGCATGTCCCAGAGTAGATGCTCAGACCCGGTTATGTGCACACAAGGGCTTCATGCCACTGGGCCAAGGACCCTCCCGAGAAGATGGGTAAAGTATGAATTGATGAATCTTATCATAGAAATAGTGCTCAGGCCCGGATTCGAACCCATGACCTAATGGTCTGGTGTATAGTCACATCGTTAATCAGGGGCGGATCTAGGGAGGGGGGGGGGGTTTCACCCCCTCTTCTTGGAAACTTGGAGCATACACTGTTAAAGTCTGGTTCTAATGGTACCCCCCAGTCGCAAGTTTTCAGAGAGCAAATTCCTAGATCCGCCCTGGACCAGGAAGATGCTTCATGTATGCCTTAATAGAAGATTAACATTCCCATTGACATTTTCCACAGATGGAATGGTAAATATGGCAGAAAACTTGCTTCACAGCTGATCGCAAGTCGAAGCCAGGGTGCTACATTACAAAGGTGTGTGTAGTTTACTTGCTATTGCACTGTTTTAGGCATGATAACTAGGCATCTGGAAATACACTTTAGGGAGAATAACGGATTAAGCAGAATGAGTTAGAGCGAGTTAGATATCCGGCGGGATACAATTTAAATAATTGTAACATTCAAGAGCCTAAGATAATTATTTGGCAAATATTTAATTCTCATATTTATAGCGTCGATATGCACGGACACAGCTTGGGGTTTTAGGGGGCTTATTGTCATAATGCGACCATATCCCTATCAAAACCATATCAAAATTCAGCCCAAAATAGTGGCCCCATAATTATCAGTTGATACATAATTCTACTATCGTGTGCGTGGAAGGCCCATGGTATGGAACATTTCACCGTATACTGCATTTTGATCGCTCCGAAACACAGTTCATCAAATGTAACCATTAATACTTGCTTCCATATTGGATTCCGTTATGTTATCGTCCATGCTAATGCAAGGGCCGTTTTCATTATTTCTGTCACGGCCCAATGTATCTGCTCGAAGTGAAATGTTGGTGTCTGACGCTAGTAATTATGGAGGCTACATTAGATGGGCTTCGATGACGCATGGGCCGGATGCAGGTGTCAGGGCGCGAACCCACGACCTTGATCCCCCGCCCCCCTTCCCCCCGTGCTGTGGTTGTAACGGGTGTACGGGGTACGGTATGTGAAAGGATACACAAAAGCGTTCGTTCCCACGGCTCCAGGAAGCGGTACCCAGGTGGAGGGTACACTGGAAGTAGGGCCATGACACTTGGCTCGCTACCCTCCACTCTCTGCCTTCGACTCACTCCGCTAGGGCTCCATTATCTCTGTTGTCGCCTACGTCCTGAATGCATTTTCACACTCGCTCGCCAGGGCGGCGCTGCGCAGATTGATAGGAAAAATGCGTCGCGCATTTCTACAAATTAGTGCTGGGACCCAGCCTAAGCCTAATAACGCATGAAATCATGTGATGAAAAGAAAGAGTTCTGTCACAATTATAACTTTTTCGAAAGGGTACAAGATGTGTTTTGCTGTATCAAAAACGCAAAGCTCGTTATTTTTATGTTTGACTGTTGAAAACTATAATGTTGCAGAAAATTACAGTTGATTTGACCGTTTTTCAAGAATCTTGAAATTTGCCCCCGGCCGACAGCAGCGGTAAAAGCGGAGCTTGCGTAGCGCCACCGTGCGGGGAGCTTGGCTACCCTCCTCGCCAGTCCCGCCATGTCACTGAAGTGTCCCTGGAAACAGATCAATGCATGCAGGCTGTAACGTATGGTATCGTGCAAACTATAGTGAATTAGCGAAGGACATGGTAGATAGTGTTTACTGGAATGGATTTATTTTCTAATATTAATTAACTGGTTTGACACATTCAGTGTGGTTTCTAAACCATATGGTCACGTAATCAATTTCTTCTCCACATGTTCACATATTTCGGCCATCCCCACATATGTAGCCCCGAGGGTCCCAGGAGTCACAGGCTCCTCCCTAGGGCCCCGAAGCAACGCATTGACGCTGCCGCCCAAATCAAACAGATTAATAAAAATAAATGAATTTAAATTACTTTCTGTGAGTATCATGCGTATATCTTAATATATCCTTATTCTATGCAAACTAATTTCTTACTCAACCTTTTAGTTGACGTCTTTACTCATATTATAAAGGTATCCGAGACGATTTAGTCCGCTGCTTCAACTTTCACGCTGTGCGCAATGATAAACAAATATGGCGGTTAGCTCATGTGCGAATGTACTTGAAGTGGCGCCATCTGGCGGTGAATGTTAGCGCTATATTGCGCATACACGCCTCGGTGCTCATTCCTTTCTTATGTTGTGAAACAATCGGTATTTTTGGTGTTATTTTCAAGCGTGTTTGTGTTCGCTCACAATGCCGTATCGAATGAGCATTTAAAGGGAATGAGCACCGAGGCGCGTATGCGCAATATATGGCGCTAACATTCACTGCCAGATGGCGCCACTTCAAGTACATCTGACATCCTCATTGTTCTTTTCCGTGATTGTCCGTAAAAATCTATGCATCTATCCATCGATTCGTCCTTGCTTTTCTTCATAAACAAAACTCTCTCATTCTTCTGTTTACTTTAGGCTTTGTTTACGTTTGAGTGCATGACAACTTTTCATTCGCACACTAGGTGGTTCTCATAGCATTAAAATAGATGGCGCCCCCGCCAACGGTTAACATTCAAACCATCTCCTTCACTAGATGGCGCCACCACAACATGTAAGTCCGTTAAATGAACGTACAAGGGGCTTGCATATACCTCCAGATAACGACGTCTTCCGCATGCATTAGTCGTAGATTAGCTATTAGATTAGATTACGGATAGAAAGATATTCATCTCGATGTCAAATAAATATCTTTGTGAAACTCCTGATTCAAATTATCATAGATGAACGAACGATATAAATCCATATGCTGTCCACACTTAAAAAATTAATCAATATGGCCTATACAAATGAGAAAACACCGTGGATATTTTAAATCCGTATGTCCGTGTATTTTCCAGACTTAGACATGAATCGACATGTTGTGTATATGAGAACACATGTTGAATATGTCAATCAGCTCATACTTAAAGTGTCATTGTCACGTTCTATGTGATCCAGCGGGGTGCCACTAGTTATGTAAGCCTATACACGACTTCGCAATTATACGCTATCTTGGAAAAAGCGTGACTGGCGCAAAGAGTTCTGGGAAATATTGTTGGTGTTATTTTGATTTTTTCTATGGAGATGAATACCATATTTCCAGATTATTGGCAACCCGTGTATAAAATTAATGAGCATGTCTAATTTACATTCGGATTACGTAACCTTTCCGTGACATAGATGACACTATTGCATGTTTAAGTCTCTACAAAATACGTTGTCATGCGATGACCTCTTGACATCTCGCAAAAACCAAAAAAATACCCAGAATGCATTGCACATGCAGTGGCGCCTCACAGTGGAATAGTCTGAACTATAATATGCAAAGTCGTCTATAGACTACTCGACAGGACGCCAGGGGCGCTACGTGAAGAGCAGGACACACGTTTCATAAACTGACATGACACTACTAACAGTATATATTTATTTATTAACGTACTTCCTATACAGGAGTACATCTATCAAGCAAACCACTATAAGAGCACAATATCGGCTACAAATACAGGAAAAACCAACATGGGACAGGATAATACCAAAATTTATTACCAACGCCATGATAATAACTACAGCAATTAATTAAGAACCGAAAATACCGAAACAGATAAAGAAAAATGTCATCTTGCCCCTACCTTGATGAGGTAATGTCCGTATGCTGTGGTTTATAGATACGTTTTGCTGGCCAAGTTATCAACCTATATATACATATCTGTCATGAAATGAAGGGGTCGGTGTTTTGATGATGATATCAGATCTCCATAGTGGATCAAAGGACGGAGTTCGTTACGAGCTGGCCGCTCGGCGGGCCCACTGGTGATAGACTCACTGATAACCCTGCCTGGAGTGGATATATCAGTATAGGGGTCGGAGGGGGTAGGGTTGGGGGAGAAGGTGGAACCCGCACGCCACCCTGTTTGCACCTGGTCTTAAGGTCTATGGTGCAGCCAAATGGGGTGCGAATAAGGACGTACTTAGAGGGAACTACTGGTCAATATAGGTATATCAATATTCAATATTGCTAATGAAATGTTTAATATCATGTTACCCAAAAGCTGGCAATGTTATAGCTTCATATGTATTTTTATACATAAAATATTCAATACCTTGGAAAATACGGTCCACACTTTGGTATGCGCCCCCCCCCCCGGCCATAAAAAACACACACATACATACATATTCCCTCGAGAATAAGCACGGACACCCAGTGGTCTAGTTGGTAGCGTGTTAGCCCCTATATTGTCTATGCCATCCCATGCAGCCGCTGCGAGGTTCGAGCACCACCTATGTTGATGTAGCATAAAGATACAATGACTATCTTCGCGAAGAGTTGTCCACGTGGTTCCTGTTTTCCGGGACTCAGCGTTGTTACCTTCCCATTGCCGCGATTTGACCTGAAAGGGTTATCCAATCCAAACAACTCGCCCGCGAGAAGCTGTGGCTGAAATCAAGATTATGACAAGGGTTTGAGGAGGGAAAGGGGGGAATCCAGTTAGCAGTTTGAATGTGCAGAACTCTCCGAGAAAGGGACCAGTCCATATTGGTCTATATTGAAGGTAATTTCAATATAAGTATAGGATTAATTGCTTGTGCGTGTATGGGATTATTGGGTGTCTTCTACGGGGCGAGGCGACCATTTGCATGCGTGATCATTTGTTGCAAACCTCATGAAATAAAATGATCTTTGCCAAATAAAATATATCTACGTCATCGATGCAGGAGACACAAGTCACGTATCGTATCTATGTAAGGGATATGCTCTTTTTTACCACTGAAGTTGTGGTGCAATGTTGTCGTTTTATTGACTTGACATTTTTTGTGTGTGCGCAATATTGTCTTTGTCGCTAAAAAGCCAAACGATGGATTCGTATTGACGTCGACTACAGCTCTTGTTGTCAATGTAATGGACCGGACCAAGCCATTTATGTTGTTGCGTTCCTAGCCCAGCGCTAACACGTAAAATTAACCAACGTTGACAAAATAGTTCCGCCTCGATCTTTTATTAAACTTTACAAGTAAAGTAAAATGTTCGTGTGTCTTGTCAAGTTTCGTCAACGCTCGGTTCGCAGTGTATATACATCTCTCTCTATCTTTAATAGTCCCATCGTATCGATAACGTAAGCAAACGATGCACATACGCAATGTATACTGTATTTGACAGTTAACAATTCGGGAGGGAGGTACAAATAAAATGCAATAAGCAATCGAGTTCCTCAGTAGACATGAAACTGTTTCGAGAAAAATCGTATGTCTCATTAAGAATATCGCGTGGTCACTACTCGAGGGGCACTGTCTTTTATTAAATATCCGTTTAACATTGAACATTTTTGGCCGCGACAAATAGTATCAATTTGATAAAGTCAAAGTGGGAACCTCTATTGGAGATAATACAAAGAATTTAAAGAGCGTCAGTCTATGTTTTGTTGAACATCGTTATTATTATGTCATTGATATTTTATGTCTGTAAGTTAAGACTTGAATAATAATAAAAGAATTTAAAAAACAAAAATATCACGTGCAAAAAAGCCATCGGAAACTTAATCAGTATCAGTAGTAGTATAGAGCTGAGCTTTTAGCTACCCCCATGACCCCCTCCCCCCCCCCCCCCCTGTGGTCGCGCTGTAGCGCGACCGAAAATTTTGAAATATCGATTTGAAAATGCCGGTCACGAGTTAATGAGGTCATTAGTTTTTGTCAAAAGTCTTTGTTTCCGTGCTATAGCACGGGGTATAATTAGCATAAATTACGATGTAAATAGCTAATTAAGCTGTCAACAAGGTTATTCATAATTGCTTGAAGTCTTTGTTTCCGCGTTATAGTACGGGGTATAAATAGTATAAATTAGTATGTAAATAGGTATATTCAACAAGGTTATTAATCATTGTTTGTCTATGTTCTCGTGCTATAGTACGAGTGAATGAAGTTGGTTGAAGTCTTCAATCTGCGATCAAGTACTATTATGAATAGGTAATAGATGAACAAGTCATTGTGCTTTGATGAAACAGTAAATCATTTAATCGCTATAGATATCGCCATGTAAACTGTATATTCTCGCGTTACAGTACGATTAATCGTCAATGACACGTGTATATAATCAATGTAATCAGGCCATGTGAGATCCTATAAGCTGTGTAATATGTTTGTTTGTTTGTAAAAACCATAGGATATGTTTCGAGTAAACCATATTAACGCAAATACAATCATCCATTTAGCAATTTTTTTATTCCTATATCACTACATGAATACCATTACCCGCTACAACATCTATCGTGGTCAAAAACTTAGTATCACAAAAATATACACCTTCATATCATATTATTATAGATGACAATTTAGACAATGGGTAAAGAGGTCTTGCACGCGGTTTGCATAAAACGCGGGGACTGCCGGCGAGTGATACGCGGAAAGTGAACAGATTGGAAATTATGAATATAGTTGTCATTGCACATGGTGTTTGGAAACCAATACTCTCGATATATTCGTGACATGGAGTAATTTCGACATTTGAAATATAAGTAAAATAGACAGTATTCTCCGCATACATCTGTGCCAAGTGACTGCCACACCGCTCTCATGGGTTGTTGAATAAAATATTCCAAGTGTTTAAGGTTCACATAGGCACGAATTGGTTTTCCTAGTGAGTCAAACATCTCAATTTTCCCCGATGACACTAAACTTTAAATGTCACACGTACGTATACTAATCACAAATTATATATATATATATTCATCTACACCAGTGTAACTTTCACCATAATTCAGGATTAGTCATCTATAAATACATCAAATGAGGGCGACTTACGAAGGGATGCATACATACGAAGGAGGGGGGCAAGGGGTATTTGCGTTCCTCGTGATTGGGCTTTTCATTTTGCCGTGAACTGGGAAGGAGGAAAATATTTTTTCGTGAACTGGAAAGGAGGAAAATATTTTTTTGTGAACTGGGAATGGATATTAGCCGACCGCCGTGATCAAGGATTTTCATTAATCGTCAACTGGGAATTTTAATATTAAACAACCGTGATTCATGAAATCGTCAATTTAGTATCGTGTATCCGCTCTTCCATTGCATGCGGAGAGTTATGTTTTTAATTCATCGTGACCTGGGAATAAAGACATTTATTCTTCGTGATCTGAGAACACGAGCCCCCTTGCCCCCCACCCACCCCCCCACGAAGCCCCGAATCTAACCCACATACTTCTAATAACTCTGATCTATCTAAGATAAACATAACTTCTGTAACTGATAGTGAGAACGACATAGTCAATCGACAGGCATTTCCAGTTCAAGTCAATAGCCAAATGATAAATGCGCCCTGTGGGAGGGTGGGGGTGGGGGGGGGGTTCAACGATCCAGGAAGTGGCTGAACCCCCAGTGGCAATACCGCTGATATGATCACCCGAGATGTCGTTTTCAGAGAATGGCCAACAGGGCAGCGTACCTATCCAACAAAGGATCAATGTAAGGCTACTGGTACAATGGTAATGGGGGCCAAGTCATTTCTCCCCTTTTATCGTTCATCAGCCAGATGAAGTTATAACTGCGTGTGTAGCCAAGGGGCACCAAGAATGCATCAGTCATCGGAGTATCAGGTGGGGGGAGGGGAAGGCAACGGTGGAGGGCGGGGGGCAACGGGTGAGGGAGGGGGGTGAGAGCAACGGGTGGAGGTGGGGGTGCTGGGTCGTGTTCCCAAATCACGAACTATCATTTTTTTATCCAGGTCACGATGAATTTAAATGGAGAAGCATACATTGGCGATTTCCCAATTCACGGTTATTTCAAATTGACAAGATCAGTTCCCGTTTAATGAAAATCCTTAGTCACGACGGTCGGTTACTATCCCATTCCCAGTTCACGAATAATTACTTTCCTGATTCCCAGCTGCCCCACAAAATTAACGAATAAATTATTCGATGTTAACACTGGATGTATACTTCAAATTAAAGTTGAATGGCTAAATGTTTGTTGCCAAGCAGAGCGCTCTTGCTGACCGCCCATCGGCTGCTGTCATAGTGAGCATAGTGAGCACGTGCATGGTATACGTCATCCCGCCAAAGATATTCTTTATGGCAAGCCGAAGTGAGATTAATTTTGAATACTAATCTAGATGTATCCCCTCGGAATATCTGAATTAATCAATATACGCTCGTATTTTTTAGGTAGCACTATCCATATTATCATCAAGCCTAAGATACACTAGGAAATCACAAGATGATGACAAGCGAAATTGTTAATGACTAGATGAATGGATCTTCCAAAACGTATGCAATGTGCGTGCTGGCGAATAATTTACTGATAGTAGTATAGAGCTGAGCTTTTAGCTACCCCCATGACCCCCTCACCCCCCCCCCCCCCTGTGGTCGCGCTGTAGCGCGACCGAAAATTTTGAAATATCGATTTGAAAATGCCGGTCACGAGTTAATGAGGTCATTAGTTTTTGTCAAAAGTCTTGGTTTCCGTGCTATAGCACGGGGTATAATTAGCATAAATTACGATGTAAATAGCTAATTAAGCTGTCAACAAGGTTATTCATAATTGCTTGAAGTCTTTGTTTCCGCGTTATAGTACGGGGTATAAATAGTATAAATTAGTATGTAAATAGGTATATTCAACAAGGTTATTAATCATTGTTTGTCTATGTTCTCGTGCTATAGTACGAGTGAATGAAGTTGGTTGAAGTCTTCAATCTGCGATCAAGTACTATTATGAATAGGTAATAGATGAACAAGTCATTGTGCTTTGATGAAACAGTAAATCATTTAATCGCTATAGATATCGCCATGTAAACTGTATATTCTCGCGTTACAGTACGATTAATCGTCAATGACACGTGTATATAATCAATGTAATCAGGCCATGTGAGATCCTATAAGCTGTGTAATATGTTTGTTTGTTTGTAAAAACCATAGGATATGTTTCGAGTAAACCATATTAACGCAAATACAATCATCCATTTTGCAATTTTTTTATTCCTATATCACTACATGAATACCATTACCCGCTACAACATCTATCGTGGTCAAAAAAAAACTTAGTATCACAAAAATATACACCTTCATATCATATTATTATACATGACAATTTAGACAATGGGTAAAGAAGTCTTGCACGCGGTTTGCATAAAACGCGGGGACTGCCGGCGAGTGATACGCGGAAAGTGAACAGATTGGAAATTATGAATATAGTTGTCATTGCACATGGTGTTTGGAGACCAATACTCTCGATATATTCGTGACATGGAGTAATTTCGACATTTGAAATATAAGTAAAATAGACAGTATTCTCCGCATACATCTGTGCCAAGTGACTGCCACACCGCTCTCATGGGTTGTTGAATAAAATATTCCAAGTGTTTAAGGTTCACATAGGCACGAATTGGTTTTCCTAGTGAGTCAAACATCTCAATTTTCCCCGATGACACTAAACTTTAAATGTCACACGTACGTATACTAATCACAAATTATATATATATATATTCATCTACACCAGTGTAACTTTCACCATAATTCAGGATTAGTCATCTATAAATACATCAAATGTAACTTTGTGGATACATAAACATTTAGGATAGATGTATCTTATCCAAACCTTTCGGGTAACATTCAACACAGTCAAAGTACCCCTCCTGATTTTGGTGAGATGACATACAATCAACCAACTCGGTGAGTTCCGGAACACACTTATCATGGATCGTGTTGAGATGGAACTTAAGTAAATTCCACTGCTTTAAATCGAGAGTAATTCCTTTTCGGGTCGGCACGGGCGTATCTTGTGTATCCGGCAACCAGTATTTTCGAATATCTAGAAACTGGCCACGGGGCAGGACCTCGGCCATCACCAAACCTCCGAGATGATATTTCCGTGGATTGGTGGTCTGTTGCAATTCTCGATCTATGGTGTTTGTCAATGTCTGCAACATCTTCCAGCGGGTTGTGATGAGATTGACACCCACTTTTGTAGGGTAATCACGGCCGTTTTCTTGACATACCCACTTTCTAATATCAAAGCGTAAAACGTCTTTGAAATACTGAACAGTTAAATAGACATTCTCTCCGATGCACTCTTGACAGCGTATATCGTGAGTTTGCTCGGAAGTACACTGCGTATTCTCCCATTTTCTTTTCTTGGCCAGCGGGATGAGTGGTAGCCGATTGGAGGGAGCGAAGCCCGCTGTTGTCTTGTGGGAAGTCATGTCGTTGTGGTGAAAAGATGGAGACCGCCCGTACATTATATTCACAAAGTCCCTCTCCACCTCCTCGTCATCCACCCACTTGGGACGTGTCTGAACACGCTTTGGCGAGGTGTAAAAATAGCATCACGACTGACGTCATACATCGGCGTGGCTTTGTCATCTGTTTAAAGATAGACAGAGGGGCGTGGCCAACAGGCTTTGTACGCACGGGTAATCGCTGTAAATGAGCGATCAATCACTTTTTTAATCCCAACATCTCAAGCCCACGTTATAATAAGACTGAGTCGCTTCACTACGTTTTCTAATAATTGGTTCATCCACTACTGTGTGTGAATTGTGTGATTGATGTTAAAGGTCACATAAAAGGGCCGTGGATGTTTTAAAACTCATCAAAATGCTACCTTTGTGAAAGAGCGGTGACTTTAATGACTTGTCTGCGAGCGACAGATGTTTCGTGGTCTTTGTCTTGATGTGTAGAGTTGCAGCGACAATTATTTATTTTCGGTCGGTTATTTTTTTAAATGCGCGTTTGAATTCACCGGTGGGAGGGCAGTGAGTCGAGCCCGCTGGCCGTCACGATCTAGTGATTTTCAAAAGTTCGGGCGAGCCAGCGAGCCTGAGTCAGCGGAGCGTCATGTGGTTTTTGGCGGGGTATTGGCCGACGGTCTGTGTACGCACAAGTTTGGGAGTGTCGCTGTGATATGAACTTTGTGAAATATCGGAAGGAATAATCACCTTAATTTTAGTTTCGGTTGTAACATTATTCAACTGTCGCCGATGTAATAAGGATGCATCTATAAACGTTCGAACAAACAAGTCGTGGAGACAAGCGCCCGGTTGGCGTCCTTTTGTCGCGAGGGAGAAGAGTTATGACAGTTGTTTGATGAGTCAGTCTATTATTTCGATAGTAATAAGCGGGCTTTATGCTCTTCACCTCAGGTATTATTTATCTGCAAGCCATTAATACGTCGGCCGGAAAGGTCAATGGGTTAACCTCTTCAACAACCGCCTGTGGGCATTTAATTATACCTTCCCCCCCTAGATAACTAGGCGTGGCAGCTGATTACTATGTGGTGGCAGTAAAATTCACTGTTGTATATGATACGAGGCGTCATTGTGTACTGATGGAAACATAAGAAGCTTGTGTTATAGGTCCACCCTTCCCCCTGCCCCCCCTTTCTCTCCCCCATCTATTCGCTGACGATTCTGAACACGTGACTCCCATGCTACACCTGCCCTCTTCGTCAACGATGCAGTTTTAAAATCATAATGGAGTGAATGGTGACGTCATTGACATTTAGTCATCTGTTTGTTCAGGACCTATATAAAACGGGAGAGATGAGTTAATTGGTTGTTTCTTTATGTTGGCAACCCCTTGACCTCTGTAGCCGACGTTCTGTTTGCTTGCATATGCATCCAAAAGAAGGTAGGGAGGGTGAAGGATATAACATCAATCGCCTATGTCATTGCTATACACGTTCTTGGGGAGTGTCTGTGGGTTTTTTATTGCATTGGAGTTACCAATGTTACGAGCACCCCACATCCGACGGCACGTTTAAACGAGTTTGGGGAAAGAGCGACTGGCTCCCTCCACCTCCATACACCATACACTCACAATATTCCTATTAGGTTATTTTGCTGTTACTCCGTCAAGTGAAAACTATTATGATGCATGACCGCTTTTCTAGTTCATTAAAAGAAGCAGTTGCATTTGCTTGTGACATCTGCAACCAACGTCGCATTCATATAACTCATACACCGTTAAAGGAATTATTCTGTAAGTTTGAACATTGTTACTCGTTAAGTCAGTGTAAAGTAACATATATGTTAAAAATGTATTGTGTTGAACTTTATTTGTTTTTATTGCACTTTTAAAAGCAGCTAAAGTAAAAACACATACTAACATAAATTTTACCAACAATAACCGTATCCATCCATGTCAAGGAACGTAGTCAACAATTAACTTTAGCGTAATTTAAATAACTCACAAATTTCATATGTCACCACGTCACAACTCATTCGTAGGTTTCAACAAGACTTTAAACCATTTGCAAAAGTGATTATAAAAGTGAATGCATCAACTTTAAAAATGATATTTTACGTATTGTATGTATGAAGTATTCGTTTTCCGTCACGTGTTTATATATTTTTTAAACTATCAAGTGTTACAGTAACACAATAAGTTATGCATGTATCATATATTTGTGAAACATCCATTTACCTTATTGCAATACGTCTCGGTTTACACATACACTTACAACTATGCAACTAGTCTTGTAGAATGTCATGTTTCATAAAGTTAACAAGTTATTGAATCAACAGATTGACGCGTGTTACGCGTGCGTGTATCGCGAATGTGAACTGAATTAAAAGTCGTCATCACGTTAACGAATTAGGAAGTGAGTATAAACACTGCCATGTAATTTTTAGTGAGTAGCATTTGCGGTAAAAGAACTTCGCTATTGAAATAGCGTTAGCAACAGGCAAGTACTAATTCTACACAATCATGACAAGTTCTTAAATTTTATTTAGTGAACATTGCAATTCCGAAAACAACGATATTTGTGGTGACAACATATCTGCAATGAAGTAAGAGAGAAGTAATTAGACATAAAAAATAGCGAAGCCAACGTGATGTATGTGCGAATTTAATGAATTGAATTCACCGGCATAATCAGATACATTCTAAACTACGGTGCGTAGAGAAGTATTGAATAGACTCATGACTGAGAAGAGTTTATCAAATGAATAACATTTGGAACATAACACAACATATGGATAATATAAACCTAATTCTTTTGATTACAATAAAACTCACGCGAGTATTCTGAGAGAACATGTTGTAAACGGAATAAATCATCAGTTTGTAACCATACAAAGAGATGAATGAAACATATCATTTACTTTATCTCGTAACATACATTCTAAACTTAGAAAGAGGATCGTATTAAGTAGTTGTCATAGCAAACACTAACATAAACATAACGAATGAGTTATCTGTCTTTTTTGGTATATCTTGGTGCAATGTATGACGTATCTAACTCGTGTTTTCTCTCTGCGTAGAAGGTATGTCAAAACTGGGAGTATGTATCCTTTTTTTTTATACATCAAGAAGTTAAACAGATAGAATAGAATTCTCATGAGTTGTGATGTCAAGGACAATGAATCAGTATTCAGTTTGGTTTTATTACACATATCCCAAAACAGTTTTCTTACTCTTACTCAACCAGATTATGTAGGAATGTATGGTAATGTAATTTTTAGAACCCTTAACTTCCTACATGAATTGATACTTCTAGTATCTAATTAATCTTACCTTAAGCTATCCTGAAAGAAATTTCAGGGTCCACTCGTCTCCTGCGAGATTGTAACAATATGTTTAGTTGATTTATAACATTTAGGTTTTATCTACATGAAACGAATGTTTATTTTTTTATTTTTAAACTATTAACATTTGTACTGAGTTTAACTCATTTTACTTACCACTCTCTTTCCTCTGGCGCACAGTAAACCGTTATACACTTACACCTATGACTAGTTACAAATGGAAGTATTAATAAAGTTAACAAGTTATTGAATCAACAGATTGACGCGTGTTACGCATGTGTATATCGCGAACATGAAACGTTTGATCCGCAAGTGCCATCACGTATGATATGTTAACTGGTTTGGTGGATACATGTGAAACCAAAAGGTAGAATTCTGTAAGTTACATGCCGTCATCGAGTTTGTTACATTCGTGTAATTTGAAAGACAACGAAGAAGAAAGATGTCACTTTTTGTATTCAACATAACATCAAGTTTATACTTAATGTAACATGTGTGAAATAAATATCATGTCACATCTATGTACTCAATAGTCAACCGCAAAAGTAAAAAGCTGTAAGTATTGTGTGTGTGTATTCACTGTAACATATGTCTGTGGATAGTAATCATTTGCATACGATTTTACTTATTGTAGATGACACAACGATGAATAACGTGCTCATGCTAGATATATAAAAACATACACCTCCGTTGAACGAACGGTGTACGAGAAAATTAAATGACTTGTAAATAATATAGATGTGATCCGTACTACACATGTGTCACAATTGACATGATCGTTTGATAGAACAAATATCGGTCTTGTCTTTTTCAAGTGAAGTAAATCGGGTTTGCAGACTGTTAAGAAAGTAACCGAGTGCGTAATACAATATATATATTTAATGAAGTAATATTTTTTGGGAAAAGAGTCGTTATATAGTTTCGCTGTATGTTAACATACTTGAACACAAGAAAACGGTAACAAAAGTTAATGAATGATTGAATGCGTCAACAGCTACGTGACTGTTTAGTTTAAAGACAAACATACAATGTGATGTGTTTTCAGTTATCGCTCACATTACGTACTAGGTCTGTTTTATGTAATGATGATAGATCTAGTTGTAGTAAAATATTAACATTTATGTATAATGTTTGTTGATTTCTGTGAAGTTAAACATCAAATGAACAATCCAATAACTCACTATTGATGGTGTTGTAGTAATCTATATGTAGAACCTTGCTAAACAGGTGATGTAAAGTATATTTAACAAACTATAGTGATTCAACATATAAAAGGTATTGTAAATTATAATCTGATGAGTGCGAAAAGTATCGTTGGGCGGATCGCACCGTATGGATCTACACAAATTCTGAAATCATGTTTAGTGATATTTATTTAGTGTGTCTGTTGAACCTGGGTGATTTCTCGGTTAAACTGTAAATTCATTCCCCGGCGGCTAACACCCTCTATCGAAACGCCTGAAAAGTGTCAGTGGACGGTCGTGGACGGGCGGCAACCGTAAATTTGAGTTGGGATGTAGGCGGCCCCCCGTTAGGCTTCGGTGACGCCAAGGTCACCGCATCTCACGCCTACTCCACGCCCCCTATCACGTCCATCGTGAACCACCTGCCCTCTCACCCCCTCCCCTTCCCACATACTCACTATATCTTCACCCCCCCCACCCTCTTCTGTCATCTGCCCCGTAGGTGGAGATAATCACTGTAAATGAGCCTGCGACCAATTACTCTATTAACCCCGACAACCCTCAAGCTCGTGTTATAATGCGACTGAGTCGCTTCACTGCGTTTTATAATAACTTGTTCGCGGATTCATGCAATACAGTGCAATACAAGCTCGAGCAGCTGTAGAGATGATGGCCAGATGGCTGCAATTATCTTTAAGTTATGGATCAACGTGCGGTGAACTATGAAATAGAGTAATACAGTTGTCTGCATTGCAAATGAACATTTGGCATAAGATTTTATTGACCAGAAAGTGCATTGGTTAACCTCTTTAACATAAACAACCTCTCCCGCTAGATTGCCCTGAACAATGCAGAAGGTTGGTAAAGTCAAAAACGGTCGTTCAACATTGTTATTATTAAGTCGGACAGGGAGGTGGATTGGTTAACCTCTTCAACAAAAAAAACTGCCCGTCTGTCGTCCCCTCTCACCCTCTCCCGGCAGAACGCCCTGCACAAGACCGGGGGAGGTGAGACAAAGCCATTACTGGGTGTGCTCTTCCAGGGGGGCGTAGGTGGTTGTGGGTTTACATAAGGGCCCCCGGATTTTGGAGTCAGGACAACTTGACAATTTGTCTGATGATACCGCTAGTTACACGAAACGCACGAAGAACGAAAATAAGAAGATATGACAGACAGTACCGCCGCTGTTCGACAATATCTACCCCCACCACCGGAAGAGCTGCCATCCAGCTGGTTCTGTATCAAGTGCGACGGTTTGAAAACAAACGTCATCGATCCAGGTGAGCCGTATTTTTACTGTCGATGGTGTAACGCTATTGTCAGAAACACGCCGGCCAGACAGTCTGGTCATCTATTTCGGTGCTCGAAAAAAACATATAGTAGTGCCTCTCAATGGGCGCTCTGGCATTGTAAGTGTTCAGTTCTAGAGCGAGAAAGAGCGTTGACCCAGGGTAAAAAAAACAGTGGTGGGAACAGAACCACTACTATCGTACCTGTGGTCAGTGCGATTTTTAGCTCTGTGCGGCACTTCACGTCATATTGGTTAAATAGCACAACGTAAATAGTTCGTGTTCGCTGTCAAGAAGTGCCACCAATCAACAATTGGTTCACCGGGTCCGGTATGTTTAGCTACAGTAACGGTGCATACACAGGCATGGATGACCAAGACGTTCAATATCACCAGCCGTGTCCACACGAACAATTCCCCGGAATCGGTTTGTCAACTGGACAACCACAGCAAATTGCACAAATCCAGCCGCCCTTCCTCATCCTGCGGCCAGAGCAGTTCACGGCAGCCATCCGTCTGGCCTACGAGGGAGGTCGCCGCCTCCCCATCGAAAGTAGCATACCCACGCCGACGCCAGCTCCAGACCAGTTCCCGGCAGCCATCCGTCTGGCCTACGAGGGAGGTCGCCGCCTCCCCATCGAAAGTAGCATACCCTCGCCGACGCCAGCTCCAGACCAGTTCCCGGCAGCCATCCGTCTTGCCTACGAGGGAGGTCGCCGCCTCCCTATTGAAAGTAGGATGCCCTCGCCGACGCCATCTCCAACTTTATTGCGGCGAGGCGAAAACACACAACTGGAGATACCGATCGGGCGAGTCCTGCGCCGACAAGAAGTAATCACTATTTCGTCGGATGAAGAGGACGAACCACAACGGATCTTTATAAGAAATCGCCCAGGTGCACCCGGAACTGCGGCGCCTAGATCGCCGTCCCCATATCCTCCACTGTGCTCTGAAGACGATATTTTAATGCAACTTATTCAATTGGATACTCCGCTGGATCCATATATATAATCATTTTATGTGTGTGTGTGTATATATATATATATATATATATATGTTTAAACTATATATTCTTGATGTTAATAAACGGTATTTAATCTGAAATCCATCGTATTTCTTCACCCCCCCCCCCTTAACGTAACGCAGTAATATCGTAACACCTATATTTATTTACGCATACTCTGCTCGAATGCAGCAGTCAACCAACAGAAATCTTGTGAGGGTGTAAGTTCTTCGCAGGTTTATCACATTCAGTGCTCTGTCGAGGGCTGCCGCATTGTCCGATACAGCTCACCACGCTTCAGAAGTTAACTTACAAACATATCGTTTTGCTGAAAGTTTGTCATCCACCCTTTTCTGGTGTGATTTTTTACAGTCCACGTTGTTTACCGACTGACTGATGCGATATACATATACAAATGTAAACACATTGATAACCATATAATCAAAACTGCTGACTGTGCTTACGTGAACTCGATTTAATATAAAAACACTGCTTCAAAACATTAATCGTGACTCATGTCGCATTGGAGATGTATAGAGATCTTTGGTATTACCATTACATTTATAAAACAAGTTTTCACATGCACACTTTGTCCTTTGACTCAAACAGTTGGCGATATTATGGTTATGGTGGTTCCCGTGGTTGTTGTTGTTAGTCAGTAGCATTAATGTTAACTAATTCATCCAAAATATATCAAAGAAAATATTCGCATTCAATCATTCATTAACTTTTGTTACCATTTTCTTGTGTTCAAGTATGTTAACATACAGCGAAACTATATAACGACTCTTTTCCCAAACATATTACTTCATTAAATATATATATTGTATTACGCACTCGGTTACTTTCTTAACAGTCTGCAAACCCGATTTACTTCACTTGAAAAAGACAAGACCGATATTTGTTCTATCAAACGATCATGTCAATTGTGACACATGTGTAGTACGGATCACATCTATATTATTTACAAGTCATTTAATTTTCCCTTACACCGTTCGTTCAACGGAGGTGTATGTTTTTATATATCTAGCATGAACACGTTATTCATCGTTGTGTCATCTACAATAAGTAAAATCGTATGCAAATGATTACTATCCACAGACATATGTTACAGTGAATACACACACAATACTTACAGCTTTTTACTTTTGCGGTTGACTATTGAGTACATAGATGTGACATGATATTTATTTCACACATGTTACATTAAGTATAAACTTGATGTTATGTTGAATACAAAAAGTGACATCTTTCTTCTTCGTTGTCTTTCAAATTACACGAATGTAACAAACTCGATGACGGCATGCAACTTACAGAATTCTACCTTTTGGTTTCACATGTGTCCACCCAACCAGTTAACATATCATACGTGATGGCACTTGCGGATCAAACGTTTCATGTTCGCGATATACACATGCGTAACACGCGTCAATCTGTTGATTCAATAACTTGTTAACTTTATTAATACTTCCATTTGTAACTAGTCATAGGTGTAAGTGTATAACGGTTTACTGTGCACCAGAGGAAAGAGAGTGGTAAGTAAAATGAGTTAAACTCAGTACAAATGTTAATAGTTTAAAAATAAAAAAATAAACATTCGTTTCATGTAGATAAAACCTAAATGTTATAAATCAACTAAACATATTGTTACATTCTCGCAGGAGACGAGTGGACCCTGAAATTTCTTTCATGATAGCTTAAGGTAAGATTAATCAGATACTAGAAGTATCAATTCATGTAGGAAGTTAAGGGTTCTAAAAATTACATTACCATACATTCCTACATAATCTGGTTGAGTAAGAGTAAGAAAACTGTTTTGGGATATGTGTAATAAAACCAAACTGAATACTGATTCATTGTCCTTGACATCACAACTCATGAGAATTCTATTCTATCTGTTTAACTTCTTGATGTATAAAAAAAAAGGATACATACTCCCAGTTTTGACATACCTTCTACGCAGAGAGAAAACACGAGTTAGATACGTCATACATTGCACCAAGATATACCAAAAAAGACAGATAACTCATTCGTTATGTTTATGTTAGTGTCTGCTATGACAACTACTTAATACGATCCTCTTTCTAAGTTTAGAATGTATGTTACGAGATAAAGTAAATGATATGTTTCATTCATCTCTTTGTATGGTTACAAACTGATGATTTATTCCGTTTACAACATGTTCTCTCAGAATACTCGCGTGAGTTTTATTGTAATCAAAAGTATTAGGTTTATATTATCCATATGTTGTGTTATGTTCCAAATGTTATGCATTTGATAAACTCTTCTCAGTCATGAGTCTATTCAATACTTCTCTAAGCACCGTAGTTTAGAATGTATCTGATTATACCGGTGAATTCAATTCATTAAATTCGCACATACATCACGTTGGCTTCGCTATTTTTTATGTCTAATTACTTCTCTCTTACTTCATTGCAGATATGTTGTCACCACAAATATCGTTGTTTTCGGAATTGCAATGTTCACTAAATAAAATTTAAGAACTTGTCATGATTGTGTAGAATTAGTACTTGCCTGTTGCTAACGCTATTTCAATAGCGAAGTTCTTTTACCGCAAATGCTACTCACTAAAAATTACATGGCAGTGTTTATACTCACTTCCTAATTCGTTAACGTGATGACGACTTTTAATTCAGTTCACATTCGCGATACACGCACGCGTAACACGCGTCAATCTGTTGATTCAATAACTTGTTAACTTTATGAAACATGACATTCTACAAGACTAGTTGCATAGTTGTAAGTGTATGTGTAAACCGAGACGTATTGCAATAAGGTAAATGGATGTTTCACAAATATATGATACATGCATAACTTATTGTGTTACTGTAACACTTGATAGTTTAAAAAATATATAAACACGTGACGGAAAACGAATACTTCATACATACAATACGTAAAATATCATTTTTAAAGTTGATGCATTCACTTTTATAATCACTTTTGCAAATGGTTTAAAGTCTTGTTGAAACCTACGAATGAGTTGTGACGTGGTGACATATGAAATTTGTGAGTTATTTAAATTACGCTAAAGTTAATTGTTGACTACGTTCCTTGACATGGATGGATACGGTTATTGTTGGTCAAATTTATGTTAGTATGTGTTTTTACTTTAGCTGCTTTTAAAAGTGCAATAAAAACAAATAAAGTTTAATACAATACATTTTTAACATATATGTTACTTTACACTGACTTAACGAGTAACAATGTTCAAACTTACAGAATAATTCCTTTAACGGTGTATGAGTTATATGAATGCGACGTTGGTTGCAGATGTCACAAGCAAATGCAACTGCTTCTTTTAATGAACTAGAAAAGCGGTCATGCACCATAATAGTTTTCACTTGACGGAGTGACAGCAAAATAACCTAATAGGAATATTGTGAGTGTATGGTGTATGGAGGTGGAGGGAGCCAGTCGCTCTTTCCCCAAACTCGTTTAAACGTGCCGTCGGATGTGGGGTGCTCGTAACATTGGTAACTCCAATGCAATAAAAAACCCACAGACACTCCCCAAGAACGTGTATAGCAATGACATAGGCGATTGATGTTATATCCTTCACCCTCCCTACCTTCTTTTGGATGCATATGCAAGCAAACAGAACGTCGGCTACAGAGGTCAAGGGGTTGCCAACATAAAGAAACAACCAATTAACTCATCTCTCCCGTTTTATATAGGTCCTGAACAAACAGATGACTAAATGTCAATGACGTCACCATTCACTCCATTATGATTTTAAAACTGCATCGTTGACGAAGAGGGCAGGTGTAGCATGGGAGTCACGTGTTCAGAATCGTCAGCGAATAGATGGGGGAGAGAAAGAGGGGGCAGGGGGAAGGGTGGACCTATAACACAAGCTTCTTATGTTTCCATCAGTACACAATGACGCCTCGTATCATATACAACAGTGAATTTTACTGCCACCACATAGTAATCAGCTGCCACGCCTAGTTATCTAGGGGGGGAAGGTATAATTAAATGCCCACAGGCGGTTGTTGAAGAGGTTAACCCATTGACCTTTCCGGCCGACGTATTAATGGCTTGCAGATAAATAATACCTGAGGTGAAGAGCATAAAACCCGCTTATTACTATCGAAATAATAGACTGACTCATCAAACAACTGTCATAACTCTTCTCCCTCGCGACAAAAGGACGCCAACCGGGCGCTTGTCTCCACGACTTGTTTGTTCGAACGTTTATAGATGCATCCTTATTACATCGGCGACAGTTGAATAATGTTACAACCGAAACTAAAATTAAGGTGATTATTCCTTCCGATATTTCACAAAGTTCATATCACAGCGACACTCCCAAACTTGTGCGTACACAGACCGTCGGCCAATACCCCGCCAAAAACCACATTACGCTCCGCTGACTCTGGCTCGCTGGCTCGCCCGAACTTTTGAAAATCAGTAGGTCGTGACGGCCAGCGGGGTGCTGTGTTTTGAGGGGCTTGGAAAAAGAATCGATATTTGTCTCGGTCGAAGCCCCGCCCCCACCGTGCAGCGCGTCCGCGCGCCCGCGGGCTCGACTCACTGCCCTCCCACCGGTGAATTCAAACGCGCATTTAAAAAAATAACCGACCGAAAATAAATAATTGTCGCTGCAACTCTACACATCAAGACAAAGACCGCGAAACATCTGTCGCTCGCAGACAAGTCCTTAAAGTCACCGCTCTTTCACAAAGGTAGCATTTTGATGAGTTTTAAAACATCCACGGCCCTTTTCTGTGACCTTTAACATCAATCACACAATTCACACACAGTAGTGGATGAACCAATTATTATAAAACGTAGTGAAGCGACTCAGTCTTATTATAACGCGGGCTTGAGTTGTTGGGATTAAAAAAGTGATTGATCGCTCATTTACAGCGATTACCCGTGCGTACAAAGCCTGTTGGCCACGCCCCTCTCTCTCTATCTTTAAACAGATGACAAAGCCACGCCGATGTATGACGTCAGTCGTGATGCTATTTTTACACCTCGCCAAGGCATGTTCAGACACGTCCCAAGTGGGTGGATGACGAGCAGGTGGAGAGGGACTTTGCCAATATAATGTACGGGCGGTCTCCATCTTTTCACCACAACGACATGACTTCCCACAAGACAACAGCGGGCTTCGCTCCCTCCAATCGGCTACCACTCATCCCGCTGGCCAAGAAAAGAAAATGGGAGAATACACAGTGTACTTCCGAGCAAACTCACGATATACGCTGTCAAGAGTGCATCGGAGAGAATGTCTATTTAACTGTTCAGTATTTCAAAGACGTTTTACGCTTTGATATAAGAAAGTGGGTATGTCAAGAAAACGGCCGTGATTACCCTACAAAAGTGGGTGTCAATCTCATCACAACCAGCTGGAAGATGTTGCAGACATTGACAAACACCATAGATCGAGAATTGCAACAGACCACCAATCCACGGAAATATCATCTCGGAGGTTTGGTGATGGCCGAGGTCCTGCCCCGTGGCCAGTTTCTAGATATTCGAAAATACTGGTTGCCGGATACACAAGATACGCCCGTGCCGACCCGAAAAGGAATTACTCTCGATTTAAAGCAGTGGAATTTACTTAAGTTCCATCTCAACACGATCCATGATAAGTGTGTTCCGGAACTCACCGAGTTGGTTGATTGTATGTCATCTCACCAAAATCAGGAGGGGTACTTTGACTGTGTTGAATGTTACCCGAAAGGTTTGGATAAGATACATCTATCCTAAATGTTTATGTATCCACTAAGTTACATTTGATGTATTTATAGATGACTAATCCTGAATTATGGTGAAAGTTACACTGGTGTAGATGAATATATATATATATAATTTGTGATTAGTATACGTACGTGTGACATTTAAAGTTTAGTGTCATCGGGGAAAATTGAGATGTTTGACTCACTAGGAAAACCAATTCGTGCCTATGTGAACCTTAAACACTTGGAATATTTTATTCAACAACCCATGAGAGCGGTGTGGCAGTCACTTGGCACAGATGTATGCGGAGAATACTGTCTATTTTACTTATATTTCAAATGTCGAAATTACTCCATGTCACGAATATATCGAGAGTATTGGTCTCCAAACACCATGTGCAATGACAACTATATTCATAATTTCCAATCTGTTCACTTTCCGCGTATCACTCGCCGGCAGTCCCCGCGTTTTATGCAAACCGCGTGCAAGACCTCTTTACCCATTGTCTAAATTGTCATGTATAATAATATGATATGAAGGTGTATATTTTTGTGATACTAAGTTTTTTTTTGACCACGATAGATGTTGTAGCGGGTAATGGTATTCATGTAGTGATATAGGAATAAAAAAATTGCAAAATGGATGATTGTATTTGCGTTAATATGGTTTACTCGAAACATATCCTATGGTTTTTACAAACAAACAAACATATTACACAGCTTATAGGATCTCACATGGCCTGATTACATTGATTATATACACGTGTCATTGACGATTAATCGTACTGTAACGCGAGAATATACAGTTTACATGGCGATATCTATAGCGATTAAATGATTTACTGTTTCATCAAAGCACAATGACTTGTTCATCTATTACCTATTCATAATAGTACTTGATCGCAGATTGAAGACTTCAACCAACTTCATTCACTCGTACTATAGCACGAGAACATAGACAAACAATGATTAATAACCTTGTTGAATATACCTATTTACATACTAATTTATACTATTTATACCCCGTACTATAACGCGGAAACAAAGACTTCAAGCAATTATGAATAACCTTGTTGACAGCTTAATTAGCTATTTACATCGTAATTTATGCTAATTATACCCCGTGCTATAGCACGGAAACAAAGACTTTTGACAAAAATTAATGACCTCATTAACTCGTGACCGGCATTTTCAAATCGATATTTCAAAATTTTCGGTCGCGCTACAGCGCGACCACAGGGGGGGGGGGGTGAGGGGGTCATGGGGGTAGCTAAAAGCTCAGCTCTATACTACTATCAGTAAATTATTCGCCAGCACGCACATTGCATACGTTTTGGAAGATCCATTCATCTAGTCATTAACAATTTCGCTTGTCATCATCTTGTGATTTCCTAGTGTATCTTAAGCTTGATGATAATATGGATAGTGCTACCTAAAAAATACGAGCGTATATTGATTAATTCAGATATTCCGAGGGGATACATCTAGATTAGTATTCAAAAACAATCTCACTTCGGCTTGCCATAAAGAATATCTTTGGCGGGATGACGTATACCATGCACGTGCTCACTATGCTCACTATGACAGCAGCCGATGGGCGGTCAGCAAGAGCGCTCTGCTTGGCAACAAACATTTAGCCATTCAACTTTAATTTGAAGTATACATCCAGTGTTAACATCGAATAATTTATTCGTTAATTTTGTGGGGCAGCTGGGAATCAGGAAAGTAATTATTCGTGAACTGGGAATGGGATAGTAACCGACCGTCGTGACTAAGGATTTTCATTAAACGGGAACTGATCTTGTCAATTTGAAATAACCGTGAATTGGGAAATCGCCAATGTATGCTTCTCCATTTAAATTCATCGTGACCTGGATAAAAAAATGATAGTTCGTGATTTGGGAACACGACCCAGCACCCCCCCCCTCCACCCGTTGCTCTCACCCCCCTCCCTCACCCGTTGCCCCCCGCCCTTCACCGTTGCCTTCCCCTCCCCCCACCTGATACTCCGATGACTGATGCATTCTTGGTGCCCCTTGGCTACACACGCAGTTATAACTTCATCTGGCTGATGAACGATAAAAGGGGAGAAATGACTTGGCCCCCATTACCATTGTACCAGTAGCCTTACATTGATCCTTTGTTGGATAGGTACGCTGCCCTGTTGGCCATTCTCTGAAAACGACATCTCGGGTGATCATATCAGCGGTATTGCCACTGGGGGTTCAGCCACTTCCTGGATCGTTGAACCCCCCCCCCCCCCACCCCCACCCTCCCACAGGGCGCATTTATCATTTGGCTATTGACTTGAACTGGAAATGCCTGTCGATTGACTATGTCGTTCTCACTATCAGTTACAGAAGTTATGTTTATCTTAGATAGATCAGAGTTATTAGAAGTATGTGGGTTAGATTCGGGGCTTCGTGGGGGGGTGGGTGGGGGGCAAGGGGGCTCGTGTTCTCAGATCACGAAGAATAAATGTCTTTATTCCCAGGTCACGATGAATTAAAAACATAACTCTCCGCATGCAATGGAAGAGCGGATACACGATACTAAATTGACGATTTCATGAATCACGGTTGTTTAATATTAAAATTCCCAGTTGACGATTAATGAAAATCCTTGATCACGGCGGTCGGCTAACATCCATTCCCAGTTCACAAAAAAATATTTTCCTCCTTTCCAGTTCACGAAAAAATATTTTCCTCCTTCCCAGTTCACGGCGAAATGAAGAGCCCAATCACGAGGAACGCAAATACCCCTTGCCCCCCTCCTTCGTATGTATGCATCCCTTCGTAAGTCGCCCTCAAGCAGATATACTAGATCTTGCTGATATGGTGAAGGATTTTGACTAACATGGAAAACTGGCATGGGCCTCTAAGGTAAGACAATTGTTGATGACAAATGGATGGGGTGGTATGGCTGCAGCAATCAGTCTGAGATGAAACTCGATTCCTCAACATAAACAAACTCTAAAAGACAGCGCTTTTCAAAACTGGTGCACATTAGTCTCCTCGAGTAGTACACTAAGTTCATATCAAACCTTTAAATCAAAATTGACACCTGAACTGTACATAGATGTATTAAATTTAGTTAAATACAGATCGGCGCTGGCGAGGTTCAGGTGTTCGGGTCACAGATATGCAATTGAGTCTGGTCGATATGAAAATGTTCCTAGGGAGATGCGTCTTTGTAAATATTGCATGAGTCGAGGTTTACATTCCATAGAAGATGCATTTCTTATTATTTGTCAATGCCCCTTGTACGAAAAGTTAAGAAAATCATATATTGATGTAACTTACGGATCGAATAACTCTTCACAACTTTTTTTTAATTTGATGAAATCCTACAAAAAGCAAGAAATACTGAACTTATCTATTTATTTATTCAAGGCAGAGATATTGAACCAAACAAACGTTGAAATTTAACCTGTATATAGCCTTTTACACCGTATTAATTATGTTATAACCCTGAATGTACTATGGGCCTGATGGCCTCTTACACTAAATAAACGTACTTACTTACATCCCTTCGTAAGTCCACTGATAAGATATCATCAGGTGAGTACCGAGCTGTTGATCTACGGGTATAAGATATCAAGGTTCAACTCGAGGCTAATGAAGAAATGAAATGAATTTCTCGAGCACACAACGTCTTACCCAAACCGACCCAATCATCCAAGCAATAATTATATTGGTCCCACCAAATGCATCGATAAGAGGGCTAGGAGATAGGCCAACGAAATAAAGAAAAATTATTACACGGTTGTGCGTGGCAGGTGTTGGTGAGTATTACTTTATGAATACTTTGGCATGGTTCAGCGCTGATTAAATCATGCTGATGCCTAATAGTGTTGGATGAAAACTGTATTGTGCATAATCTATTATGATGAGCGTACTCTGTCCTGGGAGTTACATTAAGCTTCAGTGGAACTAGCTTTTGGAGAGTCCTGGAATAAGCGATATCGTTAAATGGCAGATTTCTGCAAAAGTTTGAACAAAAACGGTACCAGCAGTACCATCGCCACTCACACCAACATCACCACCCACAACACCATCACCACCCCCACCACCATCACCATCCACACCACCATCACCACCCACTACACCATCACCAGCCACAACACCATCACCACCCACAACACCGTCACTACCCACAACACCATCACCATCCACAGCACCATCACCACCCACAGCATCATCACCACCCACACCCTCACCGCTCACGACACCAGCCCCACTCACATCACCTTCACCACCCACAACACAATCACCACCCACAACACTATGACCACCCACAGCACCATCACTACCCACAACAGCATCACCAGCCACAAAAACCTCACCACTCACACCACCATTACCATCCACAACACCATCACCACACAAAACTATCGCCATGTACGGTTGATACATCACTTGGGCCCCTTGGCTCCACACACAATTATCACTTTATCTGGTTGATGAACGACAAAAGCGATCGACTGATTTGGCCCCCATTGTACCATAGGCCTTACCTTGATCATTTGTTGGATCGATACACTGCCCTGGTGGCCATTCTCTGTGAGCTGGAAACGGCATCTCGGGTGATTTTATGCGCGGTAATGGGTGGAGCCACTTCTTGGATGCTTTCAACGCCCTCCCCCCACCCTGTGGGTCCATTTCTTGAGGGTGCTTATCGCTTGGCTGGTGACTTGAGCTGGAAGTCTGTCGATTGATTATGTCCTTCCCCTTATCAGTTACAGAAGTTATATTTATTATGACGAAAATTGAAATTTTAACATCTTATAGCTAGCTGATAGGGCTACAACATTCTCGTCACGCAGGTCGAAAGGTCAAAGGTCAAGGTCACAGCGATTTTTTGAAAAAAATACTGAAAACGCTTATATCTCCGTTAATATTAAAGCTAGAGATCTCGAATTAGTTTCAGAATGTGCCCCTCTTTCATGTGCAGTTTTCGGCTATTGTTCACTTTTTGATGCGTAATACTCATTTTCGAGGAAAACGAGGTCATAGGTTTTGCGGAAAACGCACTAAATGACCTCTGTCAGTTTTTTCGCTTTTTGGTACATTTGCCCTCAAGCTATCGCTATGATGTTCAAATATGTCATAGAAATATGAATTGTGATGACTTGTGTTGAATCTTAGAATTTTCTAATACGTCACGTGACGTCACGATGACGTCACTTTCGGTACTTACAAAAAATCATCAAAAATCAGAAAAAAATCACAAAAATGCGAGATTAGCATTATATTGTAGGAAAAGTAGTTCCTCGTATAGCTACAAACTAAAAACAATATGTTCCTATCTTACTTCCGGTTCCAGGGCCGGGGGAATTTCTCTATGGGACTTCCCATGTTAAAAGGGCTGTATCTTTAGGCTGGGAAAAAATGTTTTGCCACGTATGTCGCAAGTGCCTCCATCAAACAACACCGGGATTTTTTCGTTAGTTGAACATGTCGGCTAGTAGCCACAGTGCTTACCATATGCAATTAGAGCAAATAGTGACGTCACAGGATTTTTTCGAAATTTGGCCAATGGTGAAAGATACGGCTTTTTGGCACTGGCAGCGGCTCCCACGGGCGTCCTATTCAAGCCATCGCTCAATACTTGCAGCTGTGGATGGATAATGCTAAGCTGAGTCATAATCTGTGAACATGGTGACATAGCATTATTACTTTTCGGTATATAGTCGAAATCGTTTAACATTGGATCCTGTGGGGAAAAATGAACTTGGTCGAATATGACCTACTTCCGCTCAAGCTATTTCAGTCTCCTTCGCCACACAGTGAGGCAATATCACCTTAAAGCAATTGATAAGAAAAACCCGGCGATCTCTGTATTACTTTTTGTTTCCATGGCAACGAAGCCACTGGCCTAATGATAAACATACAGATTCTGGCCATTTAAAGAAAAATCGTCAGATATCAAATACAAATGCTAAAATTTCATTCTTTTCGCCAACTAGTTGCCAATAAGCATCTTCAGATCACTTAGTGCTTTAATTAGGCGGAGGTTGTCTAGTTATGGTGCTAGAGCGCTCCGAAGTGGGACGACACCTTTGCGGGGCCGCCAATGATGAGTGAATGGAGATTGTGTCCATCTTGAAAAAATCGTCAAAAATCAGAAAAACAAGCTAGAGCTGTGACGTTTGCGTCAAATGGTAGGGAACATTGATGGTCAGAAAAATAGTGAAAGAAACAAATTAGTTGCTATATCACTTCGCTTACAGTGTTCTTTGTTCTTGTCGTCGGTCTCCGTGTTTCCGCAATGATAAGCTAATGCAATTTTTGACCATTTCGCCAAGCCATAGCTGAAGGACTAATCTTACTATCGGCTAGCTCTTTAATCGAATAAGTTGTGGCAGTAAAGCTTGGCATATTGCCGCTTGGACGTTGTCGTGCGTCACGTCATAACGTCACCATGACGTCATGACGTCACATATCTTAAGTAGGCTATTACTCAGCTATTACAGGGTATGGTGTTTTTCGGGTTGCTTGACGTTGCAGGTCGTGTTCAGGGACAGTTTGTGCCGTGTGTAACGTGTTTGGCGCAGGGGAAAAGTATGCGTCAAAAATGACGTCATAGCTAACGTGCTCCTACGACATGTTGGGTTTGCTTTATTTTCAGCCACTTTGGCAATAGCTGTCATAGAACGAGTTGATACGTAGGTATATTAAAGAAATAGAAGCCATCTTAAGCATTTTTGCAAACGTCAAACGACGTCATGTCGCGTCACGATGACGTATTATTAGATAACAAGTAAAATTCGTAGCGCCATTCATAATGAGTTAAGCAATCGCTCTTGAGAAAATTTCATGTTCACTTAAACTCTAATATGGCATTAAATTCTTGGGCGGAAGATTCGTCACATGACGCGATTGTCACGTCATCGGCACAAGCGACGGTTTTACCTGTAATTCCGTTAATATCGGTTAATTGCTCATTGCACACTGCTCAAAATATAGCCTGCGGTGCGCACGTTGTCGGATGAATGCGCTATTTGGCTTAAATTTCCCGTTGTACGCGCTGTTTAGCCCGAATTGTCCCGTATACGCGCTGTTTATCCAAAATTGTCCCCTATATGCGCTGTTCAGCTCAAATCGCAATCTAGAAATGGCCCTCATTCCCTTAATAATCATCGTGGGCGGTCGCGGTTTCGATCAACATGTTCAGATAGACACGCTCTTCGACCTAGAGTCGATTTTCGTCATCATCAGTGTCCTCACTGACTTCTTGTTATGACGAAAATTGAAATTTTCAATTTTCGGCATATGTCGGTTGGTCGTGTTTGTGTGTATGTATGTATGTATGTATGTATGTATGTATGTATGTATGTATGTATGTCTGTCCCACTCGAAAACGAGAAGTCTCTTTGTGGCCTAACTGCTGCATGAATCGTTTCGTAATCTTTAACATCTTATAGCTAGCTAATAGGGCTACAACATTCTCGTCGCGCAGGTCGAAAGGTCAAAGGTCAAGGTCACAGCGATTTTGTGAAAAAATAACTAAAAACGCGTATATCTCCGTTAATATTAAAGCTAGAGATCTCGAATGAGTTTCAAAATGTGCCCCTCTTTCAGGTGCAGTTTTCGGGTATTGTTTACTTTTTGATGCGTAATACTCATTTTCGAGGAAAACGAGGTCATAGGTTTTGCGGAAAACGCACTAAATGACCTCTGTCAGTTTTGTCGCTTTTTGGCACATTTGCCATCAAGCTATCGCTATGATGTTCAAATATGTCATAGAAATATGAATTGTAATGACTTGTGTCAAATCTTAGAGTTTTCTGATACGTCACGTGACGTCACCATGGCGTCACTTTTGGTACTTACAAAAAATCATCAAAAATCAGAAAAAAATCACAAAAATGCGAGAGTAGCATTATGTTGTAGAAAACGTAGTTCCTCGTATAGCTACAAACTAAAAAGAATACGTTCCTATCTTACTTCCGGTTCCAGGGCCGGGGGAATTTCTCTATGGGACTTCCCATGTTAATAGGGCTGTATCTTTAGGCTGGGGAAAAATGTTTTGTCGCGTATGTCGCAAGTGCCTCCAGCAAACAACACCGCGATTTTTTCCTTAGTTGAACATGACGTCTAGTAGCGACAGTGCTTACCATATGCAATTACAGCAAATAGTGACGTCACAGGATTTTTTTGAAATTTGGTCAATGGTGAAAGATACGGCTTTTTGGTGGCAGCAGAGGCTCCCACGGGTGTCCTATTCAGACCATCACTCAATGCTTGCAGCTGTGGATGGATAATACTAAGCTGAATCATAATCTGTCAATATGTTTCCATAGCCACATTACTTTTCGGTATATAGTCGAAATCGTTTAACATGGGATCCTATGGGGAAAAGTGAACTTGATCAAATATGACCTACTTCCGCTCAAGCTATTTCAGTCTCCTTCGCCACACAGTGAGGTAATATCACTTTAAAGCAAGCTATAAGAAAAACACGGCGATCTCTGTACTACTTTTTGTTTCCATGGCAACGAAGCCACTGGCCTAATGATAAACATACAGATTCTTGCCATTGAAAGAAAAATCGTTAAAAATCAGATAACAATGCTAAAATTGCAATCTTTTTGCCAACTAGTTGCCAATAAGCATCTTCAGATCATTTGGTGCTTTAATCAGGCGGATGTTGTCTAGTTATGGCGCTAGAGCGCTCCGATGTGGGACGACACCTTCGCGGGGCCGCCAATGATGAGTGAATGGAGATTGTGTCCATCTTGAAAAAATCGTCAAAAATCAGAAAAACAAGCTAGAGCTGTGATGTTTGCGTCAAATGGTAGGGTACATTGATGGTCAGAAAAATAGTAAAAGAAACAAATTAGTTGCTAAGTCACTTCGCTTACAGTGTTCTTTGTTCTTGTCGTCGGTCTCCGTGTTTCCGCAATGATAAGCTAATGCAATTTTTGACCATTTCGCCAAGCCATAGCTGAAGGACTAATCTTTCTATCGCCTAGCTCTTTAATCGAATAAGTTGTTGCAGTAAAGCTTGGCATATTGCCGCTTGAACGTTGTCGTGCGTCATGTCATAACGTCACCATGACGTCATGACGTCACATATATTACATAGGCTATTACTCAGCTATTACAAGGTATGGCGACTTTCGGGTTGCTTGACGTTGCAGGTCGTGTTCAAGGACAGTTTGTACCGTGTGGAACTTTTTTGGCGCAGGGGATAAGTATGCGTCAAAAATGACGTCATAGCTAACGTGCGCCTACGACATGTTGGGTTTGCTTTATTTTCAGCCACTTTGGCAGTAGCTGTAATAGCCCGAGTTGCTACGTAGGTTATATTAAAGAAATAGAAGCCATCTTAAGCATTTTTGCAAACGTCAAATGACGTCATGTCGCGTCACGATGACGTATTATTAGATAAAAAGTAAAATTCGTAGCGCCTGAAGCGAGAGAGGGATGGCGGGTTGACCAGCGAAAATCGGGATAGAATTGCGCTAGGACGCTTAGTTTGGCCGCTAGAGCGCTCGCAAGAGTTGCACCCCCCTTTGCTGAGGCTCCCATTATGAGTGAATAGCGATATCGACCGGCACTCCTTACTCGTCGATGGCCGCCGTTCGCTTAATAGCGACGCTAGAGAGTCGGGACTGGTCGCAAAGTACACGCCCTTTGACCCAAATTCGATTTTCGTCATCATCAGTGTCCTCACTGACTTCTTGTTATGACGAAAATTGAAATTTTCAATTTTCGGAATATGTCGGTTGGTCGTGTTTGTGTGTATGTATGTATGTATGTATGTCTGTCCCACTCGAAAACGGGAAGTCTCTTTGTGGCCTAACTGCTACATGTATCGTTTTGCAATCTTTAACATCTTATAGGCAGCTAATAGGGCTACAACATTCTCGTCACGCAGGTCGAAAGGTCAAAGGTCAAGATCACAGCGATTTTTTGAAAAAATAACTAAAAACGCTTATATCTCCGTTAATATTAAAGCTAGAGATCTCGAATTAGTTTCAGAATGTGCCCCTCTTTTAGGTGCAGTTTTTAAATATTGTTCACTTTTTGATGCGTAATGCTCATTTTCGAGGAAAACGAGATCATAGGTTTTGCGGAAAACGCACTAAATGACCTCTGTCAGTTTTTTCGCTTTTTGGCACATTTGCCATCAAGCTATCGCTATTATGTTTAAATATGTCATAGAAATATGAATTGTGATGACTTGTGTTGAATCTTAGAGTTTTTTCATACGTCACGTGACGTCACGATGACGTCACTTTCGGTACTTACAAAAAATCATCAAAAATCTGAAAAAAATCACAAAAATGCGAGAGTAGCATTATATTGTAGGAAAAGTAGTTCCTCGTATTGCTACAAACTAAAAGCAATACCTTCCTATCTTACTTCCGGTTCCAGGGCCGGGGGAATTTCTCTATGGGACTTCCCATGTTAAAAGGGCTGTATCTTTAGGCTGGGAAAAAATGTTTTGTCGCGTATGTCGCAAGTGCCTCCAGCAAACAACACGGGGATTTTTGTCTTAGTTAAACATGATACCTAGTAGCAACAGTGCTTATCATATGCAATTGGAGATGAAAGTGATGTCACAGGATTTTTTCGAAATTTGGCCAATGGTGAAAGATACGGCTTTTTGGCACTGGCAGCGGCTCCCACGGGCGTCCTATTCAAGCCATCGCTCAATACTTGCAGCTGTGGATGGATAATGCTAAGCTGAGTCATAATCTGTGAACATGGTGACATAGCATTATTACTTTTCGGTATATAGTCGAAATCGTTTAACATTGGATCCTATGGGGAAAAATGAACTTGGTCAAATATGACCTACTTCCGCTCAAGCTATTTCAATCTCCTTCGCCACACAGTGAGGTAATATCACCTTAAAGCAATTTATAAGAAAAACACGGCGATCTCTGTATTACTTTTTGTTTCCATGGCAACGAAGCCACTGGCCTAATGATAAACATACAGATTCTGGCCATTTAAAGAAAAATCGTCAGAAATCAAATACAAATGCTAAAATTGCATTCTTTTCGCCAACTAGTTGCCAATAAGCATCTTCAGATCACTTAGTGCTTTAATTAGGCGGAGGTTGTCTAGTTATGGTGCTAGAGCGCTCCGAAGTGGGACGACACCTTTGCGGGGCCGCCAATGATGAGTGAATGGAGATTGTGTCCATCTTGAAAAAATCGTCAAAAATCAGAAAAACAAGCTAGAGCTGTGACGTTTGCGTCAAATGGTAGGGAACATTGATTGTCAGAAAAATAGTGAAAGAAACAAATTAGTTGCTATATCACTTCGCTTACAGTGTTCTTTGTTCTTGTCGTCGGTCTCCGTGTTTCCGCAATGATAAGCTAATGCAATTTTTGACCATTTCGCCAAGCCATAGCTGAAGGACTAATCTTACTATCGGCTAGCTCTTTAATCGAATAAGTTGTGGCAGTAAAGCTTGGCATATTGCCGCTTGGACGTTGTCGTGCGTCACGTCATAACGTCACCATGACGTCATGACGTCACATATCTTAAGTAGGCTATTACTCAGCTATTACAAGGTATGGCGACTTTCGGGTTGCTTGACGTTGCAGGTCGTGTTCAGGGACATTTTGTGCCGTGTGTAACTTGTTTGGCGCAGGGGATAAGTATGCGTCAAAAATGACGTCATAGCTAACGTGCTCCTACGACATGTTGGGTTTGCTTTATTTTCAGCCACTTTGGCAATAGCTGTCATAGAACGAGTTGATACGTAGGTATATTAAAGAAATTGAAGCCATCTTAAGCATTTTTGCAAACGTCAAACGACGTCATGTCGCGTCACGATGACGTATTATTAGATAACAAGTAAAATTCGTAGCGCCATTCATAATGAGTTAAGCAATCGCTCTTGAGAAAATTTCATGTTCACTTAAACTCTAATATGGCATTAAATTCTTGGGCGGAAGATTCGTCACATGACGCGATTGTCACGTCATCGGCACAAGCGACGGTTTTACCTGTAATTCCGTTAATATCGGTTAATTGCGCATTGCACACTGCTCCAAATAGAGCCTGCGGTGCGCACGTTGTCGGATGAATGCGCTATTTGGCTTAAGTTTCCCGTTGTACGCGCTGTTAAGCCCGAATTGTCCCGTATACGCGCTGTTTATCCAAAATTGCCCCCTATATGCGCTGTTCAGCTCAAATCGTAATCTAGAAATGGCCCTCATTCCCTTAATAATCATCGTGGGCGGTCGCGGTTCCGATCAACATGTTCAGATAGACACGCTCTTCGACCTAGAGTCGATTTTCGTCATCATCAGTGTCCTCACTGACTTCTTGTTATGACGAAAATTGAAATTTTCAATTTTCGGCATATGTCGGTTGGTCGTGTTTGTGTGTATGTATGTATGTATGTATGTATGTATGTATGTATGTATGTATGTCTGTCCCACTCGAAAACGGGAAGTCTCTTTGTGGCCTAACTGCTACATGTATCGTTTCGCAATCTTTGACATCTTATAGCCAGCTAATAGGGCTACAACATTCTCGTCACGCAGGTCGAAAGGTCAAAGGTCAAGGTCACAGCGATTTTGTGAAAAAAAACCTGAAAACGCTTATATCTCCGTTAATATTAAAGCTAGAGATCTCGAATTAGTTTCAGAATGTGCCCCTCTTTCAGGTGCACTGTTCGGGTATTGTTCATATTTTGATGCGTAATACTCATTTTCGAGGAAAATGAGGTAATAGGTTTTGCGGAAAACGCACTAAATGACCTCTGTCAGTTTTTTCGCTTTTTGGCACACTTGCCATAAAGCTATCGCTATGATGTTCAAATATGTCATAGAAATATGAATTGTGATGACTTGCGTTGAATCTCAGAATTTTCTGATACGTCACGTGACGTCACGATGACGTCACTTTTGGTAATTACAAAAAATCATCAAAAATCAGAAAAAAATCACAAAAATGCGAGAGTAGCATTATATTGTAGGAAAAGTAGTTCCTCGTATAGCTACAAACTAAAAACAATACGTTCCTATCTTACTTCCGGTTCCAGGGCCGGGGGAATTTCTCTATGGGACTTCCCATGTTAAAAGGGCTGTATCTTTAGGCTGGGAAAAAATGTTTTGTCGCGTATGTCGCAAGTGCCTCCAGCAAACCACACTGGGATTTTTGTCTTAGTTAAACATGATACCTAGTAGCAACAGTGCTTATCATATGCAATTGGAGAAAAAAGTGACGTCACAGGATTTTTTTGAAATTTGGCCCATGGTGAAAGATACGGCTTTTTGGTGTTATCAGAGGCTCCCACGGGCGACCTATTCAAGCCATCACTCAATGCTGGCAGCTGTGGATGGATAATACTAAGCTGAATCATAATCTGTCAATATGGTTTCATAGCCACATTACTTTTCGGTATATAGTCGAAATCGTTTAACATGGGATTCTATGGGGAAAAATGAACTTGATCGAATATGACCTACTTCCGCTCAAGCTATTTCAGTCTCCTTCGCCACACAGTGAGATTATATCACCTTAAAGCAAGTTATAAGAAAAACACGGCGATCTCTGTATTACTTTTTGTTTCCATGGCAACGAAGCCACTGGCCTAATGATAAACATACAGATTCTGGCCATTTAGAGAAAAATCGTCAGAAATCAGATACAAATGCTAAAATTGCATTCTTTTCGCCAACTAGTTGCCAATAAGCATCTTCAGATCACTTAGTGCTTTAATTAGGCGGAGGTTGTCTAGTTATGGTGCTAGAGCGCTCCGAAGTGGGACGACACCTTTGCGGGGCCCCCAATGATGAGTGAATGGAGATTGTGTCCATCTTGAAAAAATCGTCAAAAATCAGAAAAACAAGCTAGAGCTGTGATGTTTGCGACAAATGGTAGGGAACATTGATGGTCAGAAAAATAGTAAAAGAAACAAATGAGTTGCTATATCACTTCGCTTACAGTGTTCTTTGTTCTTGTCGTCGGTCTCCGTGTTTCCGCAATGATAAGCTAATGCAATTTTTGACCATTTCGCCAAGCCATAGCTGAAGGACTAATCTTACTATCGGCTAGCTCTTTAATCGAATAAGTTGTGGCAGTAAAGCTTGGCATATTGCCGCTTGGACGTTGTCGTGCGTCATGTTATAACGTCCCCATGACGTCATGACGTCACATATCTTACGTAGGCTATTACTCAGCTATTACAAGGTATGGCGACTTTCGGGTTGCTTGACGTTGCAGGTCGTGTTCAGGGACAGTGTGTGCCGTGTGTAACTTTTTTGGCGCAGGGGATAAGTATGCGTCAAAAATGACGTCATAGCTAACGTGCTCCTACGAAATGTTAGGTTTCCTTTATTTTCAGCCACTTTGGCAATATCTGTCATAACCCGAGTTGATAAGTAGGTACATTAAAGAAATAGAAGCCATCTTGAGCATTTTCGCGAACGTCAAATGACGTCATGTCTCGTCACGATGACGTATTATTAGATAAAAAGTACAATCGTAGCGCCATTCATAATGAGTCGAGCAATCGCTCTTGAGAACAAAATGTCATGTTCACTTCAACTCTAATATGGTAGAATTGCTCTAGGACGCTTAGTTTGGCCGCTAGAGCGCTCGCAAGAGTTGCACCCCCCTTTGCTGAGGCTCCCATTATGAGTGAATAGCGATATCGACCGGCACTCCTTACTCGTCGATGGCCGCCGTTCGCTTAATAGCGACGCTAGAGAGTCGGGACTGGTCGCAAAGTACACGCCCTTTGACCCAAAGTCGATTTTCGTCATCATCAGTGTCCTCACTGACTTCTTGGTTCTTTGTCGGTCTTCCCGTCCAAAAGGCGTGTATGTCTGTCTCACTCGAGAATTGCAAGTCTCATTGCGTCCTACCAACCGTATACATTAATTCGCATTAATTTGTGCCTGATAGCTTAGCGATAGGGCTACAATATACTCGTCACGCAGATCGAAAGGTCAAAGGTCAAGGTCACAGCGATGTTTTGACAAAAATCACTAAACACGCCTATATCTCCGTTAATATTAAAGCTAGAGATCTCTGATGAGTTTCAGAATGTGCTACTAATTACGGCGCAGTTTTCATGTATTGTTCACTTTTTGATGCGTATATTCATTTTCGAGTAATATGAGCTCAGAAGTTCTGAGGAAAACGCACTAAATGACCTCTGTCAGTGTTTTCGCCTGATGACCCATTTTCCTTCAAGTTATCGCTATAACGTTCTAATATGTCATAGAAATATGAACTGAGATGATTTGTGTCGAATCTTAGAGTGTTTTGATGCGTCATGTGACGTCACGATGACGTCACTTTTGGTACTTACCAAAAATCGGCAAAAATCGGAAAAAAATCATAAAAATACAGGTGTAGCGCCATTTTGTAGCGAAAGTATTTCCCCGTATAGCTGCAAAGTAAAAACGATACGTTCCTATCTTACTTCCGGTTCCAGGGCCGGCAGCATTTCTCTATGGGACTTTTGTGGCGTTTTCAGTTCAAAGGGCCATAACTCGGTTAATATTTGAGCTAGGGAACCCAGATTTGACATGAAGCGAGAGAGATATCGGCTTATCTATGGTAAATCTCACCAGATTTGCCCTAGGACGCTTAGTTTGGCCGCTAGAGCGCTCGCAAGAGTTGCACCCCCCTTTGCTGAGGCTCCCATTATGAGTGAATAGCGATATCGACCGGCACTCCTTACTCGTCGATGGCCGCCGTTCGCTTAATAGCGACGCTAGAGAGTCGGGACTGGTCGCAAAGTACACGCCCTTTGACCCAAAGTCGATTTTCGTCATCATCAGTGTCCTCACTGACTTCTTGGTTCTTTGTCGGTCTTCCCGTCCAAAAGGCGTGTATGTCTGTCTCACTCGAGAATTGCGAGTCTCATTGCGTCCTAACAACCGTATACATATTCCGCAGTAGCTTGCGCCTGATAGCCTAGCGGCAAGGCTACAATATACTCGTCCCGCAGATCGAAAGGTCAAAGGTCAAGGTCACAGCGATGTTTTGACAAAAATCATTGAACACGCTTATATCTCCGTTAATATTAAAGCTAAAGATCTCTGGTAAGTTTCAGAATGTGCTACTAATTAGGGCGCAGTTTTCATGTATTGTTCACTTTTTGATGCGTATATTCATTTTCGAGTAATATGAGCTCAGAAGTTTTGAGGAAAACGCACTAAATGACCTCTGTCAGTGTTTTCGCCCGATGACCCATTTACCTTCAAGTTATCGCTATAAGGTTCTAATATGTCATAGAAATATGAACTGAGATGATTTGTGTCGAATCTTAGAGTGTTTTGATGCGTCACGTGACGTCACGATGACGTCACTTTTGGTACTAACCAAAAATCGTCTAAAATCGGAAAAAAATCATAAAAATGCCGGAGTAGCGTCATTTTGTAGGAAACGAGGTTCCCCTTATAGCCACAAATTAAAAACGATACGTTCCTATCTTACTTCCGGTTCCAGGGCCGACGGCATTTCTCTATGGGACTTTTGTGGCGTTTCGACGTTCATAGGGCCATAACTCGGTTAATAATTGAGCTAGGGAACCCAGATTTGGCATGAAGCGAGAGAGAGATGGCGGCTTATCTATGGTAAATCTCACCAGATTTGCCCTAGGACGCTTAGTTTGGCCGCTAGAGCGCTCGCAAGAGTTGCACCCCCCTTTGCTGAGGCTCCCATTATGAGTGAATAGCGATATCGACCGGCACTCCTTACTCGTCGATGGCCGCCGTTCGCTTCATAGCGACGCTAGAGAGTCGGGACTGGTTGCAAAATACACCCTTTTTGATCCAAAGTCGATTTTCGTCATCGTCAGTGTGCTCACTGACCTCTTGGTTCTTTGTCGGTCTTCCCGTCCAAAAGGCGTGTATGTCTGTCTGTCTCACTCGAGAATTGCAAGTCTCATTGCGTCCTAACAACCGTATACATGAATTCGCATTAGTTTGTGCCTGATAGCTTAGCGATAGGGCTACAATATACTCGTCACGCAGATCGAAAGGTCAAAGGTCAAGGTCACAGCGATGTTTTGACAAAAATCATTGAACACGCTTTTATCTCCGTTAATATTAAAGCTAAAGATCTCTGGTCAGTTTCAGAATGTGCTACTAATTAGGGCGCAGTTTTCATGTATTGTTCACTTTTTGATGCGTATATTCATTTTCGAGTAATATGAGCTCAGAAGTTTTGAGGAAAACGCACTAAATGACCTCTGTCAGTGTTTTCGCCTGATGACCCATTTACCTTCAAGTTATCGCTATAAGGTTCTAATATGTCATAGAAATATGAACTGAGATGATTTGTGTCGAATCTTAGAGTGTTTTGATGCGTCACGTGACGTCACGATGACGTCACTTTTGGTACTTACCAAAAATCGTCAAAAATCTGAAAAAAATCATAAAAATGCCGGAGTAGCGTCATTTTGTAGGAAACGAGGTTCCCCTTATAGCCACAAATTAAAAACGATACGTTCCTATCTTACTTCCGGTTCCAGGGCCGACGGCATTTCTCTATGGGACTTTTGTGGCGTTTTCAGTTCAAAGGGCCATAACTCGGTTAATATTTGAGCTAGGGAACCCAGATTTGACATGAAGCGAGAGAGAGATGTCGGCTTATCTATGGTAAATCTCACCAGATTTGCCCTAGGACGCTTAGTTTGGCCGCTAGAGCGCTCGCAAGAGTTGCACCCCCCTTTGCTGAGGCTGCCATTATGAGTGAATAGCGATATCGACCGGCACTCCTTACTCGTCGATGGCCGCCGTTCGCTTCATAGCGACGCTAGAGAGTCGGGACTGGTCGCAAAGTACACGCCCTTTGACCCAAATTCGATTTTCGTCATCATCAGTGTCCTCACTGACTTCTTGGTTCTTTGTCGGTCTTCCCGTCCAAAAGGCGTGTATGTCTGTCTCACTCGAGAATTGCAAGTCTCATTGCGTCCTAACAACCGTATACATTAATTCGCATTAGTTTGTGCCTGATAGCTTGGCGATAGGGCTACGATATACTCATCACGCAGATCGAAAGGTCAAAGGTCAAGGTCACAGCGATGTTTTGACAAAAATCATTGAACACGCTTATATCTCCGTTAATATTAAAGTTAGAGATCTCTGGTAAGTTTCAGAATGTGCTACTAATTAGGGCGCAGTTTTCATGTATTGTTTACTTTTTGATGCGTATATTCATTTTCGAGTAATATGAGCTCAGAAGTTTTGAGGAAAACGCACTAAATGACCTCTGTCAGTGTTTTCGCCTGATGACCCATTTACCTTCAAGTTATCGCTGAAACGTTCTAATATGTCATAGAAATATGAACTGAGATGATTTGTGTTGAATCTTAGAGTGTTTTGATGCGTCACGTGACGTCACGATGACGTCACTTTTGGTACTTACCAAAAATCGTCAAAAATCTGAAAAAAATCCTAAAAATGCGGGAGTAGCGTCATTTTGTAGGAAACGAGGTTTCCCTTATAGCGACAAATTAAAAACGACACGTTCCTATCTTACTTCCGGTTCCAGGGCCGACGGCATTTCTCTATGGGACTTTTGTGGCGTTTCGACGTTCAAAGGGCCATAACTCGGTTACTAATTGAGCTAGGGAACCCAGATTTGGCATGAAGCGAGAGAGAGATGGCGGCTTATCTATGGTAAATCTCACCAGATTTGCCCTAGGACGCTTAGTTTGGCCGCTAGAGCGCTCGCATATATGTTATGGTCTGATTAGTACATGAATATGTACTTTTAAAAGTTAAATGTCAATAAAATTCATTTTATCTAGCCTGCTCAGTATACATAAACCGATGAGATATCCCGGTGAATTCTCACAAATCTGTGATGAGTATGCATGTTTATTCCTTACTTATTATAAAATTATAAAAAGTTGAATTATTCCGTTCAAATCATATAGACACAAACACAACGATCCAATACAGTAATTAACTCTGCCACATCATTCAAACCCCTGCTGTTCCCTCTTGCTAAATGCGGCAACTGTAAACTTTCAGATTCGGTATAGACTGTTCTCGTCAGTTGTGCACATAAGTCGGATAACATTTTCTTTTGATGGGTATTTGTAAAAGCTACTATTGACATATTTCTCCCAGATATTTGTATAAAGCTGACACTTGAACAAGAAGTGGAATTGGGTTTCAATTTCGTCCATGCAAAATGGGCACAATCTTTCGGGGTATATTAATTTGTCTGCCTCTCTCAATCATAAGTTTCCCGCTACTACCAGTTTTGCTCCTTTCTTAACCTTGCACTCGTTACCACCGACAGATATCTCTCTGGGTTTAAAAGGGTCTTATACAGACAATATTCACATGGTAGTTTAATATTTTCGCAAGCATTTACATACCAATTTTGCCATAAAACATTAATATCTGCGTAAATTCCCTCGTGAAGTACAGATGGTCCCCAACCAGACAAAACCAAATCCCTATTTAAAAAGCCAATTCTTCACTTGTGATGCCCAATTATTTTCTGCCCTGCCTTCACTATCATGGCTACATAACATTATATAGGTGGCCTTGGCACATTATAGAAAGCGTCATTGATGGGTTGAAGCCGACGGCAACTTCTCGATACATCAGTCTGTAAGTTAAATTTATTTAAGTTCAATATATTTCTTGATCTCTCCAAAAACATTTGATACGATTATTCACAGTATTCTATTGTAAACATTAGACTGCTATGGGGCTGCTAGTGAACCATGTTCGCTTTTAGCCAGTCATTTAAAAGATTGTAAACAATCTGTCCTTGTTGATAATAGTGACTCAAACTTTTCGTTAACATCAGGCGTTCCACATGGTTTCATAATATGTCCCATTCTCTTTATAATATATGTAATGATATAGCCAGCAACCTCCTAAAATGAATATTTTTTTATGCAGACGACTCCAGTATATTAAATGCGTTGACAAATTGTTGATGGAAATTGGAAGTACGGAACGGATCAATAATTTAAACAAACTTACATCAGTCTGGTTGGAATGTCAACGTGCATGAAATTCATCTCCGTCATCGTGTAATTGTTATCTATATTACCTATAATACATCATGCGTTCTTGCATGTAAGGGCAAACGCATGTTTTGGCATAGCTCAAGTATTACTCACGCCTTCCATGTAATATATTAGTGCATTTTGTGGGCACTAACTCTCATCTAAGGTGGACAAAAAGTTTGAATCGGAAACTGAAAGTTTTATTTGGTGGCGAATAGTATTTTCCACTGTAGCAAATATCAAATAGTGCAACGCGGCATGTGGTGGGTTGATATATTGAAACCATTGCACGCCATCGTTACGTAAGGACTGCGCATACACAAATTATTAAAGCACGAGTGAAGACGAGGCAGCTAGGGGCGCTATATCCGCTCTTACTCAGTGGCCATAGAAGCACACGAGAACTCCGCACACCGTGATAAAAACTCCCAACAATTTGGCTTTCTTGGCGGCATGAGGAAAGCGACAGCTTATGGGATACATCACCAGTCCAGACAACACTACCTGTAGTGGTACGTGTCCTGTAAGTATTCAGGTAGACATGGGGATCATGATGAACATTGCCTTGCCTCGCCCCCACGCTCATTTTCTTCCCCCACCCCCCACACCCGTCTCCCTCCCTCCCACCCACCCGCCCTTTGAAGTAACAAAGGGACATAAAGGCTTAAATGACCTGCTCTCAAGCGATCACCCTGCGGCACTGTTTGCGGTCGGTAAATTTATCGACGTAGCCATGAAACAACGTGTGTAAAATGTTCTCTTTCTGTGTTCTCGTTGCATGGCAACACGCGTGTATTTACATGTCGTAGACCAAATAAAAAGAATTGAAGTGGACCTCTTGAGAGGGACCTATTCGCTCCCCACAGCGTGGCCAGGACGGCCATGCAGTCACAACCAGGGACACTCAGGATGATCTAAGTTTTAATATCTAACTTTTTACCTGCGGGACATTTCAGACCAACAAGAGGTCATATATTTACTCTTACTTGCCTCCGGTTACGTCATCCCGTTTTTTCGAAAGCCAAACAAGTTTTACGGGCCTGCAATAAGGAGCAATAAATTGACATGCGACCAACTGTTCGTTGTCAAGTAAACGCACTGTTTTTCCCTCATTATTCAAGTAACCCACAAGTATGTAAATATAACGTGAGCACCGAGCTGTTGATTTATTGGTGTAAGATATCAAGGTCCAACTCCAGTCTAGAACCAAGCAAGCTGACCCAGACGCGGCAGGACCTCGGATAAAACAGGACGCGCCAACCGTTGTTTCTTAGCGACGAGCCCCGGTGACACTGGTGACACAGAACAGGTTAGTGAACAACAGGTGAGCGCACAGCGTCAGCCCGTTAGCACACAGTTAACGATGGCCAGAGGCAGTGTTAAGTTTAGAAACATAGAGGCCTTTCCGAACCACTCCTGTCGCATGCCCAAGGGATAATACGTCATGTAGGTAAAACATAATAGTGCGAGCGCAACTATTTTCAGATCAAAAAAACTTCTTACTATTAGAAGAGGTGTTGCAGATTCATAGTGCAGCTTATCTATATAATCGGTAATATATATCCATTACAATGCGTGCCTCAACAAGATTGCTACTCAGACGGAAATCTGTAATCGAGGTATATTTATACATAAACTACATGTCAAAGCAAATGAAAATGTAGGCCTGTAGGCCATATATGTTTAATTCAAATAACAACACAGATTGAAGTGATTCAGTGATGAAAAACTGATTACAGCCCTAGCTGTGATAATTACTAAAACCAAAACTGGCACCGGTACTATCCAACAGTCAATAGCAGATTTTGTGATACACTTCATATGTTAGCAATATGGAATTCATAACTGTATATTCGCTGAATGGTTATATTATCACAATCCCCCATAATTGAACCGTCAAAATGATATTGAACTTAAACCAAATGAGACTAAATTAGACTAAAACGGTGAAACCTTGAAGGTAAAAAAAAGTTAAATGTCTGTATTTAATTTGATTGAGTAAACAAATGAACCCCTGCATGGAAATTGATCGAGCTGGCTGTAACAGCTACACTGTCTGTGAAAATCGTAAAGCAAACTATAAACATACAGGCCTACATTTTCACTTGCTTTGACATGCAGTTTATGTGTATATCCACCTCAATTACAGATTTAAATTTTCATGTATATAGTTACCTTTCAGAGTATCAATCTTGTTGAGTTACGTATCATGAATGAAAATGTTTAAACGATTACCAGTATTATAGAGGAGCTGCACTAGGAATCTTGGCATATATTCTTCCTCTAAATTTTGTTTTCTAGATGTACGTACATGTACCCAGGGAATTCAGTAGTCCTATATGAGATACTATATGTGTAATTTCCATTAGTATTTCCAAAATGTGTATAAGGAAAGGAAATAACATATATACAATTTATCAATAGCCTTTGTGTGGCCTAATGAACATATTCAATATATATTAAAAACCCTCCCTCTAAATTGAGCTAAGGGAATGCTAATACAGTTTATTTTAAATTCAGTCAAAGGCAATTTATTGTCTAACAAAAGAGTAATTTTGTGGTAAACAAATGAAGTACTTTTTTTGGAACATTTTTGTAAAATATTATTCATTGGATTTTTGATGTTTTTGATTGCGCACGATACCAGTGATGGTTATCTAAATTATATTTGCATTGACGACGTTATTTAGAGAAAATTGGAAAAACACTTTACTAAAATATGTCTTACAATACATAACTTATTTTTGCAATACAATCTACCGGTACATAGTATATTTACCATCTTTTTATTCATTGCGTAATCAGACTATTTATAATTGACCATTGTTTCATATGGCAATGGTTGTTGGCCTGTCAATTGCCAATAACAATATTTTTGTGTCACTCTTAGACTATGTATAATAATTCTCCCATTGCCATTTACCTGGTCTCTAGCAACGCTTTTTAGCCTTGAACAAAAAGAGCAAAACAGATTATTAGATCTAGATTAATATTTTCACTCTTTTCTTATCAGAAATGTTTTCATGGTGAGAGTTTTTTGCATATATATTTTTATTTCCATAATGATGTTACAGTACAAAAGTAATATATTTCAGATCCATAATAAAAGCATAACATTACAGTACATTGCTTGGTACGCCAAAGACCACCTTTTTTACCACAATTAAAGCACTTAATCATGTCTAAATATTCATTAGATTGCACATATTGGGTTCCCATTTGTTCTTAAATATAATAAAGGGCAAAAAAGGTTTTTGTTTAACCGCGGATTTTTCCAGAGCATAGTAATATTTAACACTCTTGATAGCACTTTGATCATTTTGAATCTTTGTGGCCCATTTACAAATATAAAAATACTTCTTCACTATTAACACTAAATGATTTAATAATCTACTATATAGCGAGGTAACTGCTCAGAGTATGATGGATTGCATGGACACTTAGAGTATCAGATTTGGGTCTGCCTCGTTTAACCAATTTGCTATTTTACTCCAGATAGGCTTGAAAAATATAGAACTATGCAATAAATGGTCAATAGTTTCCGATGCATTTCCACAAAATACACATGTGTCGGAGCTCACAAATTTATATATATATGAAAAGGTATTGGTTACTAATGCTCTATGAATAATAAGATACTGGAAGCTCTTTAAACGTTCATCGACAGTGGCGGTTACTGGTAGCTTGTAAAACTGTTTCTATTCTAACGCTATTTGTGGTTCCGATATTTCTTCCCATTTCGTTTCATTAAAAATGTTATATGGCAACGACTCAACGAATACATTACACAGATGGTTGCACAAGCGTTTTACCTTCAAAACAGCGTCTGTAAAGTTATATGTAAAGGATGCCTTTTACCCATGCAGTACGGAACATTGTTCTTTCCAGTCTCTTGGTATAGAATGCATAAAACCATGAAAATCTAAGAAATTTATGTCTAGTTTATGTCTGTTTACAAGTATTTTCAGCCCAGAAAGAGTCCATTTTCATCCACAATATCATTAACAAAAATAACCCCCTTCCTTATAAATTCTTCTTTTCGTCGTAATAAATTTTCATTTCCCATAAAAAAGGTGTTCCACGCAGGATATTCTAGAACGTTGATATCAACCTTGCAGGCTTGCCTAAATCGGTACCACAATTTAGCTACATCGGGCCAAAATGAGTTACTCATCAACGCGAAGTCACCTATAGAATGTAAATGCCATTCCCAACATAATACCTTTTCGCCACATATCGTGCTACAGAACAAGGCTTGCCAGGCGCCCCTACATCGAAGTAATTTTGGTACTCAACATATTTTCAAGGCCTTTAACGGTGCTTCCACATGTGGGAGATTGATGCCTCCAGACTCTACCGTTTGCGCCAACCTATTAGCCGACATTTTTGACCTCTTGCCGTTCCATACAAAACCTCGAATGGCACCGGTAATTCTATCTGCATAACGTGTTCCATGCACAGGCAAAGCTGACATGATATGGATCAGTTTGGGCAGTGCAAGTGTCTAGACAACAGTCACCCTTCCTCGAAGAGATAAATTGCGCTTACCATATAAATTAAGTATTTTATTCAAATTCTGGTAGTCTCCATCCATAATATAAATCAAGCATACTGTTCAGGTCTACACTGAATTTAATCCCTAGAAGTTGGAAGTGCCTTACCCAAGCCAAGGTAGGTCCATACAGATAGGCTGCCTGTGATCCGGCTCACCTAACCATATGGCATATGTCTTTTCAACTTTGATCTTTAACCCTGAAGAATACTCAAATCGTTTTAGTACCCTTAACACATTTCTAAGGCATAATTCGCTTCCGTCTAATAGAATAAATGTATCATCGGCATATTACCCAACTTTATATTGTTTCCCTTCAATCTCAATACCTTTGACTGTGTTATCTTTTTTAATTGCCATGGCCAGGGCCTCAACACATAGTATAAATAAATGTGGTGACAGTGGGTCAACATTATTTATAACGCAGCTTATAGAATCCTTATATAAAATATTGCACCATTTTCGAAAAGAACACCCAAAAGTATACCATTCCAACACTTGTAATATGTATTTCCAGTTCAGATTGTCAAAAGCCTTTTCGAAATCTTTTCAATTAGATAGTGCATAACATCATAGACCAACCTTGTGTTTTCTCCAATATATCTGTCTTTTAAAATACCTTTTTGGTCCCAACTTATAATATCGGGTAATACCTTTGTCGTTCTCTGTGCTAAAACGCCTGATACAAACCTTATAGTCTGCAGTTAGTAAAGAAATTGGACGTCAGTTTTTCATAAGCTCCCTTGGCTTATCCCCCTTGGGCAAACATGTTATTACACCCTGTTTCTGTGTAACAGAGCGGGAACCGTCTTCGTAGGCGCACTGAAGACTTCTTAGTAGATAGTGACCTATGTCCTTCCAGAAAAACGTGTAAAAATCTATCGGAAATCCATCACTGCCGGGTGATTTATTATTTTTCATATTCTTTATAACGTCAACTACCTCAGTCATTGTAATATTACCCTCACATAATTTTCTTTGCGTCACAACGAGCACCTTAACGTGCTTAACATTTAGAAATGAAGGTACATAATTATCTGCGCTCGGATTATCATGATTTGCATACAACGCTCTTTAATAACACATTTTTTCATGTAATATGCTTTGTTGCTCCGCGACCACTGTACCGTCAACCATTAATCTATTTATGAGCTTGTTGACATAGTTCCGTTTTTCCAGGTTACAAAAGTATTCCCTTAGTTTTTCACCTTCTTCCTAGTACAATGATTTCGACCTCAAACAAGACACCTTTCATTCTAGGCAGACGTAAGCGCTCGAGCCCCGCTTTAAGGGTTTCCAGCCTCTGTTGTTCTGAGTTACTAAGATATACGGATGCTTCTATTTCATTAATGCGCTGCTCCAATTCTCCCTCTTCTTTGAACAAAACCCCTTTCTTGTGGTTGCTATAGCTAATACTCTTGCCTCTGATTTCTAACCTGATCATCTCAAAGAACATTTGGTCACTTAATGCAAATCTCACAGTGTCGGGGCTTAACGCTGTACCAGGAGCTCTATGCATTTCCACCATGTTTGCTCTACATTCTTTTACCAAATTTACATATAAGACGTCTTTTAGTGGCGACGTATTAAATTTCCAACAGCCCTTCCCTCTGTCTGCGAGATAAAAATCTATATCAATGGTAATTAAAGAGTGATCGGTTCCATAACCTGGAGTAATATCTGACATTTGTCACTATACATATTTTATTTTTATTTTTTTCCTGTTGTATGCTATATTGTATGGTATTGATTCTTGATCGAAATAAATGATGATGATGATTTTTCAGCATAGTGTGGATATCGGCCGATGTCACAAAAAAGTCTAATCTAGCCCTCTGAGGTTTTTGCTGCTGGTTGGTCCACATAAAACGCTTTGTCCGACGGTGATCAACTCGCCAAAAGTCGATCAGCTCAAGTTTTTCCATAACGCCGAGGACCTCTCTCGTTCCATTAACATTATTTCAAACATTATTATCTCAAAATCTAGCACTAGGTTCCAGTCCTCACACATGATTATGCATGTATTTTCTAGCTTCTCTACCTTATCCTTAATTTCTTTGTAAAACCTAGGGTTATCTCTATTGGGTCCGTAAATACAAGCGTCAATCTATTTCCACACATTGTAATATCTAATATTATTAAATCGCCCAGTTCATCTTTCTCACAACTGTGCACCGTGTATTCAAAATCGTATTTCAAAAGGATTGCTACACCCCTGGCCTGCGAAGACGGTGAGTTCACATAACATGTACCATTAAACTCATTTTGTAAAAGACTCTGTGTGGACACACTGAAATGTACATCTTGTAAACAATATACCGAAACACGTTTATTTTTTAGCCATTCCGGTACATCTGTTCTCTTTATCGGGGAACCCAAGCCACGAACGTTCCTGCTACAAATAGATAACAATAGGAAACTCATTGTGTATTGTAACCAATTCTAACGGATCTTCTGTAATCTGATTATTCATGTGGTTTTCTTTGATCAACCGTATTACGGATTTTATGGGAAAGTCTTCTGCACAAACGTATATTAATGTATATCTATATATCAGTATTTAAATATAGCAATATATATCAATATGCAAAAAGAGTACAAGCTGTACGAGGGGAGTTTCCGGCAGTGCTCCCGGGGGTCATGTAACAAATCGAAAACTTGGCAATTGGTTCCTAACCTTTACACCAAACCCAAACGACATATGTACATGAAAACACCATCTATTAAGTATACGCGTTGCTGATAGTAGCGTATAAACATACATATCACTGATAAACCAAACAGCCGCACATCTCAAAACTGCTCCACTGGACAGCTTTGGAGGACAGTGCTCAGACCGTTAACACCTCATCACAGGCTTAAGGAACCTGATTGTGTGAAGCCGGTTTATACCTGCAACAGAGTCAGCTCGATATTACACTGTAACATACACGTAGCATATACGTATATACCATGCTACCACGCTACCCTCGTTGATTCTCTAATTCGGGTATTTCGCCGACCACAACACCCCGCATGGCACCTACAGCTTACAACCGTTAGCCCCTTAATTGTCCCACTCCAAGTCACTGGTTGATTTCATCTCTTCCTCGCCGTAATACCTGGTGTTATATCGGGCCCTCGGATGGGGGGGGGGGGGCACGGTGTTTAATTATACCGGGGACCGTCTCCAAAAAAATACTACACAGATGGCAAGAAAGGCGTATTTCATTGTAGCATACACAATACGCATTTAGCCCGTTAAAGTTATTGTCTGCTCCCACCGTTTAGCAGGACTTCCGGCAGAGTATCCAGTGTTTCCGCCGAGTACCGTTTCCCGTCGATCAGCAAGGTGTCCCCTTGTACGATTGCGCACATCCCCTCCTTGCGAGCTGTTGATGAGGGTACGGCGCCGTTCCTGGATGCATCGGGGTAAGTTTCATGGTGAGAGGTGGCTGGTCTCGAGAGAGGAGGTCTCGTGTCCATCAGGTGCTCCCCACTTTTCGTTTGAGAGAGAGAGAGAGAGGATTTTTCGTTTTTCATGGCAAGTTAGACGCCATCTTAGATATGAACATGATATGAACCCGCCAATTTCTGTGTACACCTCCTTTTTTCAACACCATGCTATGCACTGCAGTCTTGTATCAAGTGTCAAAACCGTAGGTCTACCGTATGAACTTATGCCACGGCCAACTTCAGTGACATTGTCACTGATAGCCTGAAAATCAGACGCTATAATGTCGTAAGACGGTCTGAGGGATCGACAGGCATGTCATACTCATAGCCTCGAGACCCACTCACAACACTGACACTCAGTGACAGTGACACTGACTCAGTGACTGACACTATCACTCGATCAGTGACACTGTCATCAGCTGTCCAATTCGTAAGTTAATGCAGAACTGGCGTAAATTTGCAGTAAGTATACATTCAGTGCTAACATTGAAAAAATTATTTGTTATTTTTTGGGGGCAGCTGATTTAATCAGTTAAGACATAACATAATAGGCTTCGACCTCTCTTTGCTTGATTATATTTACGTACAGCTGATATTTACTCCGAATCCGAAAACGTCTCATGGGGGCTGTTACGCAAAATGAAAGTCCTAAGCCTATGCTCGAAATGACTATGAATTTATAGCGAGCGAAAGCGAGCTCTTAACGTAGCATGCATGCATAATCAAAGTCTATTTCAAGCATAGGCTTAGGACTTTCATTTCGCGTAACAGGCCCCATGAGACGCTTCTGAGTAAGGAGCAAATTTCAGCGCCATCACAAAATCATCCGCTAAACACTGTTCGAAATGTGTCATGTCAAGTCTTTAATAATTAAATTATCTACCTCAAAAAGGTAACTTATAAATTATTGAAACGCTGACACTTCATTTACGCTTTAAATTACAATACATTTATGAGTTCAACGATCCGCGCCGCGCTAAATATTTCTTGCCACACTCCCGGCTGTGATCTACTAGTCAGAGTGATGCCCGACCTGCAACTGTTTCCGATTTCACTGACTGGTCCGCGTTCACATGCGCAGTCGCCCCCGTAAACGGAACGCCGTCTACCGACATCGTAAACTATGAGCGCCTCTGTTTAACAAAATGGCTGGTCGTCTGCTAGCTTTGCTCACCTGCTCACTTAAACTGCTTGAAATCGCCATTTTGCAAAGAAAATTAACAGACCAGAAACTGATAATGTGACGAAACAACGACCACAGATAAGTGTTACTTAATTCATAGTGCAAAACTGAGTGTCAATCTACGCCATTCGCCAGTTTGTTGACCTGCTTTCGCAATCTGTCTGTCTGACAGCTGAGCCTGAGCTGTTGAACTGGCTGCACTGCCACCCGTCGCCGTCGGTGTGGTCAGTGTGACTCATTTTTGCTGTCTCGGGCTGTCACTGTGTCAAACACACACCGTCACTGTGTCAGACGCACACATTGCGTCACTGCGTCAGTGTCATGTTTCAGGGCTAGCATCTAAAGACTTAATTTGCAAATGAAAAAGGACAAAACAAGATGGGGTGGGGGGCTGGAGGCAGACGTGCCCACGACCCAAGGCCTCTTTGATTTCTCTGGACCAGCTACTACTCACAATCAGATGGAAAATATTAACAATAATTTCGTTCGCAAAATCCAAGGATAAAATGTATGTTTTTTTCTAATTTCTTCAGCGCTGATAAAGATAAATGAATAGATCTAGATCTAACATTGAGATAATTATCATGCAAAGTCTAAGAGTGACGCAAAAATAATGCCATTGGCAATTGATATGCCAAAAACCTTTTCCATAAACAATTGTTAATTATCAATAGACTGATCATATCAATATCTAGATCAAGAAAATTTGATGTACCTGTATAAAGGATTATTGACACCAATCATAGAGTACGGAGTGGCTGTGTGGGCACCATACCTACAGAAACATATAGATGCGATCGAATCTATCCAGAGGCGAGCCACTGGTATGGTACCTGAACTAAAAGCTCCTACCCTGTGAAAAGCGCCTACAGAACTTAACTCCCCACATTAGCCCACCGACGCCATCGAGGAGACATGATCAATGTCTACAAGTACGTCCATAAACTCTTCACGGCACCCAATGCCATGTACAAAATGGCAGAATACAAGGGAACCAGGGGCAACTCGTACAAGCTATACAAAGACCACAGTCGGCAAAAGATTAGAAGTACCTTCTTCAGCCAGAGAACGGTAGAACTTTGGAACAGCCTCCCGAAAAACGTAGTGACTGCCCCATGCTTGAACACACTAAAAACAGGTTAGACAGACACTGGTCAAAAGCGCCCATTGTCTAGGACTACAAAGCAAAAATAAATACCTTTCACGCCTGCGCACAAATAAACGAAAACGATGTATGTATGTATGTATGTATGTATGTATGTATCTATGTATGTATGTATTACACAAGCGGTGAAAGGCTGGTAAAGGTAGTTTGCTTAGAATCTTGCAAAAAACCGTTTTCCATTTATACAACCTTTCGGTACAGGTTTTCTTCAATTTATATGAATAAATTCATTAAGGCAAATTTACTTTAGGTCACCATTACTGGTACCTGCACAATCCCAAACATGAGCAAAAGTTCAATGAAAGATATTTTACAAGAAAACTAAAATTATCACAAAATGTTTTTTTTTGCATGCCATTAGTATCAATCAGTACCTTAGGTTGGATGGAGTTTATTTTAATGTACATATTTACAATATTCCTTAGGCTTATTATAAGCCATGCATAGGTATTACAAAATTATATGTGTTATATCTTAAGCATGTTATATGTTAAGCACTTAATAACTGCATGTCATTTATCCACTTGTTGTCTGTTAATTTAGCCTAGTTCTATAAGAAAAATTAAAGTGTTTGCCAAAAAAAGACCGACAGAGTAAAATTGCTCAAGTGTTACTCTTAGCCTAAAGTGGTTTATTTTGTGCTTGTTTGTGCTTGTTGTTTTATTTTCCTTGCCATGTTGAAATACCAATGAACATTGCATTTATATAAATATATATAATGGCAGTCAATGGATGCTGATTACTTATAGTAAAAGGATTTTCACAGATAGTTAGCATGGTTAGAGTAGTTGTCACACCCAGCTCAGCCAATTACCATGGTTTTATTTCTTATTACTCAATCTAATTGGCTTCCAGCATATCATAAAAGTTGCAGATGTGCTAATTACATTTAGAGTTTTGAATTCTTTTTGTCTGATATTTGGTCAAACTTCTGTTAACCACATATCTTAAAAGTGATTTTGATTTATCCAGCAATCTGGAAATATGGCTATCTTGTCAATTGCTTTATGAACTAGCACACTAGTATGAAATTGTCTTACCAGCTTAATTTACCTTAAAAAGTTGTGTGACGTCACGCATTTGTCTTAAGTTTTCATTATCTTGAAAAATGGATCGAAAAATAGACCTAGCCGTGTTGTATTCATGTACGTGTGCGTTATTAAAATATAGAACGGTAAAACAGTGCTTTATTTTAATAATGAACCAAAAAACTATGCATTATCTAGATAAAGAACAGTTGCTAATATTGACTCGAGTTGGCTGGTGTTGACAGAACTTGCCAATTTCAAGACAACAATGGAATGCATAAGTCAATGTAAGCACCAAAGCGGCGGGGGTTAGATCAGAATATATCAAAATATATGGAAATTCCACAGTTATCGATTGCATACATTTCTCATTATATCCGTCTTATCGCTTTTCAGGGGGCGATGTGTTCACGAAACTAAGAAACAAGGACTTCCAAAATGTCTACTTCATCCACGCCTTCCCACCCCTACCCTCCCCCCTGGGGCTTCACAATGACGAACCGTTGGTTTCACAATGTGCCTCATGTATTCGTCGGGCAGTGCAATTGACACAATAGTCACTTCCTGAGTCCAAACGTGAGCACATGTCATGCCTTGTTATAACAATTTTATAAGTACGTTAAAGAAGTCGCGGCCGTGCGTTCCCCAAATAAACCACTCGACGCTATCGCGTCTCGTGCTTTATTTTGGCGAATGCACTCCACTTTAACTAGTACATATAAACTTGTTTCTTCAAAACCTTACATTGCATAATGTAATCATCCTTTTATAATTTCCATGTTTCATATATATGTTTGATCTGACTTTTTATCAAGATTGATAATCATTGTTTATTAACAATATTCATAATATATTCGAATGGTTTAATTACCAATTGTTTGGCACAAAAACGCTGTTTAAAATGTTCTCAAAGTGACTATTTTAGCCGGAATCAAATTTGACACATATCTGGTAATCAGGTCCACATACTTATGTACTTAAGTGGTGCTTTATGGAACATTCAGGTCCTGTCATACTGTATCTATGTGACTCAATTTTCTTTGGTTGCAAAGTCATGCCCCTAACGCATTACATATGAAACATATCACACAATCTGCTGTTGACCATTTGTAGTTTGTGCATGTCAGTTTTGTTTTGATAATGACCATAGGAGCATACTCAATATTTCATCCCTTAACTATCACTTCAATCTGTGTTGTTATTTGAATTAAGCATACAGGCCTACATTGTAATTTGCTTTCATATGCAGTTTAAGTATATCCACCTCATTACCGATTTGAACACCCATAGTTTTCATCACCTTTCCCAGTAACTATGCGTTAGTTATGCATTATGAATCCACTTATATTAGCGATCATTATAGACTAGATGATATGCGCTAGAAATCTGCAACACTTCCCATATTCTTTCTAGATATATCCAGGTAATTCAGACAGTGTAGAAATAGTAGAACTTTTTCGACCCAAAAATAGCTGCGCTCACCCTTTTAGGTTTTACGTATATGACATATTATGCATGCATGTTACTTTAGGAGCTCGGTTGCGCTCGCTATTACAGCACCCTGGCGTTCGTCCGCATTAGTAATCTCCACCTCCACCCACACCGTGGCGGCGTCACTAATCCGAACCCCTCCCCTGCTCAATCCCTGCCCTCCTCACAACCCCTGACCATTCAACCCCTACCCACACCGTGGCAGCGTCTCTAATGGGACTCCATCCCCTGCTCCCTCCCCACCCTCCTAACAACCCATGAACTGACTTGGTCGCGTGGGGCCCACGAGAGCGCTGCGGGTAATCGGGTATGTCTTTGATATCATGTCAATTGTATGGGTGTATATGTCTACCTGTAGTTTGCGTTTTCCGCATAGAGGCCGCCCGATAGTTCAGTGGGTTAGATCGCCGTGGTCATGTCTGTGTGGTCGCAGGATAAAGATCCCATGTCCTTGCAAAGAGTAGGGGAGTTACCCTGGAGAAATGGCTCCGCTCTTGCCTTCCTGCCATTGACGCGATATGACCAGCATTGGCTAACGCATTCTGAATATGCAGCCAAGCAACTTCTTTCGCCGTGTTGCGCCACTTCGCGCAAATTCCGGGTGGACAAAATGATAACAACGAGGTGGTACTGGCTGTGATGCTGTGATGGTTGGCCCCAGCGTGGTCCTCGTGTCGTGGGGGGGTGTGGGGGGGGGGGGGGGGGCAGCGGTGTGGCCCCTAAGGATGCCGCGTCGTGTCATCCGTTCGCATAAGGACCCGCCAGCCGCCCCCCTCAAACCATAAGACCCCGTACTTCTATGGCAGGCCGACAGGGCCATAAAGTCAAAAGCTTTCCTCGGAAGTTGAAAGCTTTCCTAGGAAGCAACAAATTCGCTCCTAGGCAACGAATTGATTAATCACAGGCCGTATATTCGTTCCTAGGAGAGGAATGGACCAACCACAAGGCGTACATTGTTTCCTAGGAAAGCAATTCCGCTCCTATGAATAGAATGGACCAATCACAGGCCGTATATTCGTTCATAGAAAATCAATTTCTATCCTACGAATGGAATGGACAAATCACAGGCGGTATATTCGTTCCTAGAAAAGAAATTTCTTTGAGACGAAAGAAATGGACCAATCACAGGCCGTATAGTCGCTCCTAGGAAAGCAATGGACCAATCACAGGAACTACATTGTTTCCTAGGGAAGCAATTCCTCTCTTAGGAAAGGAATGGACCTAATGTCATTCAACACACGTTGATTTTTATTGTATATCATATATTTGCATTTAAGAAATAAGGGCCTTTTTTTCCGTGTTAAAGATGTACATTAATCTAAACAGTGAATTTGTTCTAAGAACAACTTTTAATATATATATACACTTAGATCTGTAAAAAATCTATAAAACATGCATTGTAGTATATTCTAAACATAAGTTTGATGATAAAATATAAAGCCGATCATTTGTCAATGCGTAGATACATGTAACGGTTCAGGCAATAACAAAGAGGACCGGGCAACTGTATGTCTAGCAACGGTTGTGGCGGGTTTATTGAGGACTGTAAAGCAAGAATAATTTAATTAACAATTCCGGACATTATGCATACCATGTGGAACCCTCAAATATTGGCTTCTGATTTAGCATATGGCTCACATACCACATATCTCATATATCTCATATATCTCAGAAAAAACAGATTTACCACAGCGAATTAGATAAAATGGCAATCATTACCAGCCTGCACTAGGCCTAGCTCGTAATTAATAGCAAATGTTGAAAGCTGAACTGTCAAACGCCAGAAGTATACATTTAATCACGCAAAAATGGTCTATGCTTCAGTCTTTAGCAATAAGAAAGAGTAAATACATGCAGATACAAGGCTATGGCTAAATAATTTGGTTTTCTCAGCTTGGTAAAACTATGGCAATACAACAGCAAAACACGAGTTGGCTACATTTCAACTTGGCTCACGCCCAACACATGTTCAGAACGTCAATACCGGCGTTACTCTTAAACCCAGTTCATTCTGATACAAAACTGTGTGACGCGAATGACAGTAATTAAGCTAGCTACAACTTAATTCTACTAACATGTCAGCGACATACCTGTAAAGCAAGGCCTCAAGACCATCAGTCTCAGTCTGCGTCGATCTTCTTAGTGACAGGAAAGATGGTAACGCATAGAGGCGGCGGCTTTTATACGCCAGTATATGGTATGCAAATTAGTACGCATGCGCAACATGCATTTCCGAAAATGACTCTTCGCATGGTGGCGCTATAACGTACACAACCCTCTAGAGGTGTGATGTCACATCCTGTGGCCTTGACCTTTACTTGAGCCACACCAGAAAAACTGTTCAACTACAGATATTTCCATGGATATGGTGGTCGTTTCTGTGGTCGACACTATCCCCAAGCAGTCGTCGACAGTTCTCTGTGATCCGCGGTCCCACTTATTCCCCTTCGGTTACACGTCTTGTCAAACGAATTTAATAGTATAATACACCGCCTGTGATTGGTCCATTCTCTTCGCAGGAGAGGAAATGCTTTCCTAGGAAACAATATAAGTCCTGTGATTGGTCGATTCATTCCTTGGAAAGGAATTGCTTTATTAGGAACGAGCGGCAACCCTGTGATTGGTCCATTCATTCCCTAGGAACGAATATACGGCCTGTGATTGGTCAATTCGTTTTCTAGGAGCGAATGTGCTGTTTCCTAGGAAAGCTCTCAACTTCAGATGAAAGCTTTTGACTTTAGGGCCCTGTCGGCCTGCCATATACTTCATCGCGGCAACCCACGACCCCCAAACTGTTTCCTCCCTTACTCACACCCTCCACCTAACGCCTTAACTGGCTTCGCCGTGTCACGCTACCGATTATCCTCCGCTTCACCACCAAAGATCATATTGTACCTTATATAATCTCTGCCACGACCCAGGTGACACTTCAAACCCCGGCTGGCGGCCACTAGGATGAGATTGCGGGAGATAAACGAGATTTCCGCCAGCCATTTCGTGTACGGACGAGAGGTCATTGTGTCTGGTTCGGTTACGGAATGATCATGAATTCAAAATGTATTCCAGTGGTTTGTTTTATGAACAGGAATCTCAGCACACAGCCATAAACAGGAAGTTCCACCTGAGAGAGGATCATCGGATGGGTATCAACCGACAAGTTGGCTATAGATGGGTGCATTATGCTAGCAGGGTACATTATGCTACAGCGGGGAGGGGTAGCGGGGTGGTCCAGGCAGGGTCTCTTGTCGTGGCGAGGTGCAGCTGGGTGCCCCACGCCGGGGTCTCGTGTCGTGGATAGCGGGGGACCCTGAATGTCTAAGCCGCCAACGGATGGGCTACGATATCGTCACCAAGTAGCTCACCGGATGCAAACACAATTACCTAAATATAAAATTGCCTGCCACAGGTTAGCTTTAACCCATTAATGCCCAGGCATAGACAGCGTCGACAAAGTTTTAATGTTTTGCCGGTTATTATTGTAGCGAATTTGCCTAGGGGAACAAGCGGAATGCTGAATAGCACGACATATGAGAACTAGCGCAATGGTAGGAAGCAGTATGATGGCAGTGGGCGCGTGGGTGAGATTGGGGAGAAAAACAGCCGCCAGGGGAGGAAGACGAAAGGAAGCCAAAAGGAAAGTTAGAGAATTGGGAGATCAGCCATTTCATAGTAATTATCTTTATGAATAGTTTATGTATCTTTTTATGCAATTTATTAAGCAAGTTGCCCCATAAGTTTGGGGAGTAATGTGCAGTATTTTGGCCCTATTTTTAAGTGTATAAATACAGTTGCTTTCATTATCGCTTATTGGTAAGTTTATGGGGTAGCGTCACTGGAGTTAGCGTCTCTGAGTTGGGGGTATAAAAGGGCTGCATTACAGAAAGTTAGTTGGAGTTGGGGGAACAGTTACCCTCTTCTCTTAGGGCAGCATCCGCGCACCTCTATCTTCTCCCATTAGCGCACATCCGCGCACCTCTATCTTCTCCCATTAGCGCACATCCGCGCACCTCTATCTTCTCCCATTAGCGCACATCCGCGCACCTCTTCACAATTTTCTTTCAGTCTTTGCTATTTTCTTTTATAAGTATTTATGTGATATCAGGAAGGTCAAATGTGGGAATAAGCTTGTCTTGGAGGTCTGGGTCAGAGAGCTGTATTGCAAAGGAACATTGAGGGGAATCCACAGTGGTATGTAAAAATTAGCCTGGGGATAAGAAAAATACTGTGATAGATTAATGCGACCAGCAATTAGGCAACGAGAGGATATATTGAATGTGAAGAGAGAATTTATGCGGCATGTACAGTCATATTTCAGTTTGTGATATTGGTGGTTCTTTGTAATATAGTTATATGTATTTATCGAGCGGCTGATGCCAAGTAAATATTCCAGTGATATTGATAGTTTGATCATATATTTGTATGTGGTGGCAGCGAATGATCGAGTTAACCCAGAATAAATCACTTGAATTAAAAGCACTTTATTATTATCTGATTGCTTTTATTAAGGCTAAGTTTAACTGATGCAACCGAGAATGCTTATTTATATGGCGGCTTAAAACGCCCCTTTCCTGATATAACACCGCAAACATACACCCTTGGCACGCTACAGTTTTGGTGGCAGCGATACCATTTGGCCACTTACACACTCGGCATGCAATCTGAAAGCGTTATCTTCTTTTGAACATGGACGCTAGGGACGGCAGGGTACAGGTAACATTTACAGATGTAAGTCACTCTACGGTTTATTCTAGGAACCACTTGTCTTGTAGTTCAGGCCGTGGGCTATGGCTCCTGCGCGGGCTTTGGGTCCGTGCGCTGGACTATGCTCCAGTGCAGGCTATGGCTCCGGACGCGGCCTATGGGATTTGTGTGCAGGCTATCGCTCCCAGCGCTGGACTATGTCTCCGGGCGTGCGTTGGACAGGCGCTATAGGCTCCGGTCGCCAGTCTATGGCTCCGAACGAGCTCTATGGCTACGGGCTATGGCTCCCTGCGCTGGACTATTGCTCTATGCACTGAACTATGGCTCCCTGCGCTGGACTATGGCTCCCTGCGTTGGACTATTGCTCCAGGTCTCGATCGCCGGCCCATGGTTCTGGGGCTATTGCTCCGTATGCGGAGGGGTGTGGGTATGAGAAGCTTGGAGGGGAGCAGCCAGGAAAAGAGGGTGAAAGGGCGGAAGATACCGGGGCATTGAGGGAGGAAGGGGGCGATTATACCACAGAACATCTCCGTGCGCTGGACTACGGTTCCGTGCGCGCACTATGGCTCCGGGCTATGGCTCAGGGCGGGGGCTATGGCTCTCTGAGCGGGACTATGGAACATGGCTAAGTGCGCTGGATTACGGTTTCGAGGTGATGGCTCCGGGTTATAGCTGCGGGTACGGACTATGGCTCCGGGTTATAGCTGCGGGTACGGACTATGACTCCTATTTTGCTCTCTAATTGTCCGACAACATCTTCGTCGTTCTGAGATTCAATAATATTAGATGGGTGTTCATATTGTGTTTTTAGGTGACTATGACCAGGATGGACGCCACCGACCTACGCCGTGAGCATGACAAGGCGGTGATGGCGGCTAACAGGAAGCTTCATGACGCAGGCGCTCTGGTTGACCTCACGGTGACTGTGGGCGAGATGGCCTTCCCTTGTCACAAGTCTCTGCTGGCGGCTTGGAGCGGCTTCTTCCGTTCCATGTTCAGTGGCGACTTCACCGAGAGTCGCTCAAGTCACGTGACCTTAGCCGAGACAAGTATGCTGTCATGCGAGGCATTTGTCATACTTCATACATGGATGTACAGAGGGGAATTAAACCTGACACCAGACTCGGCTGATCTCATTTTGTCTTCCGCTTTTTACCTCCAAATGGACAAGACAGTAGATATGTTAACAAAGTACATTAAGCGTCAGTACTCCGGCAAAGTTCCTGTCACGCGGATGTTCCGTCATCTCAATCTGGCATACTGTTGTGGGATACCACATCTTCAAGCTATCGCTTTGGAGGAGATGGCCAGAAACTTTGATGAATTGGTCGAAGTACAAGAAATGCTTGAGCTGAATCCAGAAGATTTGCTGATCATGCTCCGCATGGATCAGTTGCATGCCGCTAGTGAAGACCTCGTCTTTAAAGCAGCTTTTGCTTGGCTTGGCCACAGTGCAGATCGTCTGGATTATTTGCGCGACATCTTGAAATCTCTGCGAGTTGGTCTGGTCAGTGCCGGAACGATCCGGAAAGCGCTGGACGTCAAGATCATGTCTAAGGACAGCGAATGCTATACACTTTTACTAGATTGCCTGTCCGCGGGAAAGGCTGACGAAGAGAGTTTGCAGAGGCTGACGAAGGACTTCCATGAATTGTTCGTTAAAAGAACGCCGACTGCGGCTCAGACAGAACATGGCGGCTCAACGGACGGACATAAAAGGTACTTCTAGCGTGGGTCTGGCCTTGCATACAGTTAACGGTTGTTTACTCTCCTTGAATTAGAGACATATAACGAAAGATATGTATAAGACATATTCAGTTTCAAGCATATGCTACTACATTGATGAGGTTATTTTAGTTCTACGACATCTTTTTAGCCAATCGTTTTAGTGCGACTTGTCTGGATATGCCAGAAACATTGGGGGCTCTCTGGATCCGAGTTCAAGATTCCCATGATGAGACTGGCAGTCGCTGCCCTTGACACTAGAATAGTGTTATTCCTTCAGTTTGCTGAAAGAACAAGACCCGTGCACGCTGTATGGCGACATCTGTCGGGACGCTTACGCCAACCTTGGAGACTCGGGTCCTGACATTAGTGACGTCACGGTGACCGTTGACGGGGAAGACTTCCGCTGTCACCAGGCCGTCCTCTTCGGATGAAGCGAGTATTTCAGGAAGCGTTTTCTTGTTGATGAAGGTAGCACCGTTAGTGATGATTGGCTTCAAGGAGAGAGCTCAGCGACCCACATGGAAGATGATTTACAAGCGAGCGATCGGCCCAGTCCACCAATGGAAAGTCCCTCGCGATCCTCAACTGCAGCGAATGCAACTACTTACGGTGCCCAAGGGTGCGTCATTTCTAATCCTGGCGGTTCACTGGATGGGAATGGTGATCCATATGATTCTCTAAGCCGGAGTCCGGATCCAGCGTGTGGTCGGTCTCAAGACTCACTATCCCACATATCTCTGACAGGCGACTGTATGACGAGAAAGGTGTTCCGCATTCTGCTGGATTGGATTTACAGAGGTCAATTAAATATGATGGCCAGCAACCTCTGTGACGTCATGAAGTGCGCGCGCTGCTTGCAGATGAACGAAGTCGTAGAAACTGTAAAGAAATATTTCGACGGTTATTGGCCCACCTTAGTTGGTGGAGAGATAATGACCATGCTGCATACAGCGAAGAAATATGACCTAGCTGATGTGTATGACACCTGTTTCACCCAAATCGTGGCCAACTTTGAAGAAGTCTGGGTCAGTCCGGAATTTAAAGAGCTACTTGATATTGAGACGCTCCTTCGCCTCCTGCGTGATGACCGTCTAAACGTCAAAAGCGAAGATGTTGTGTTACAAGCAGCATTGTCATGGTTACGTCACTCCGACAGTCGCCTGGTTCACATTAGTGAGGTAATCAAATTAGTCCGCCTCGGATTGGTTAAAACGACTGTCCTCATCGATGGCCTTGACCTTGCATTCCGTTCGCGAGATCCAGAGGTTCATGCTATATGGATACAGGCGGCTACCAGCAGTCAGCAGGAAGTGGACAGCTATCTGAAGGACCACCCAGCTATGTACAGACAGCGGCTGGTATGTTACCGTTGTTATAATAGTGGAACGCAATGCAATATAATAGCTGTACAAGGGAATAATGTGAGCAAAGATTCACTTGAAGAAATACGTAGAAAACAAAACATACTATTGGTCACAGTAATAATGACTGTTATGGGTAGTTGCGTAGCAGGAAAATAACGATTGAATAGCAGTCAGTTGTCAATCTATACTGCAGGGTGTTGCCCTTTTAATGCGTACACACTATTTTCGTGTTATTTTCTCAGTATACCAATAAAATTTGAATAAATGTTAATGCGTGTGTATAATATATTGATGTCAGGATAGCAAGTGTGGAATGAGTGGCTTAATGACCGTGTCTGTTACGACGTGAGACCGTCCGTCCCACATACCCAAGCCGTCGTCCGTCCTGGCGGTGATTCACAATCACTACAGCCCCGTAATACAATGCTCTGCAATTTTACTTCCAGGGAAAGGCACGATACGACTGTATGAGGGTGACTGGCCGACTGGGAGACGACAGCGGGGAGGGACAACTTAAGGGCCTCACTACCGTTTGTCTTTTTGGACACCTCATCTTAGCGACTGATTTTAGCGGTAATAGACTTGTAGCCTTCTGTCGTCCCAGTCCCACCACAGATTACACCTACTTCTGTCATGTTGAAACAGAGACACCTGCTGATTGTTTGAGTAACACGGACATAGATACGGTGTATGTCACTAATCACAACAAACATGTCATTACAATATGGAAATGGTCAACAACGAAGAAACTGCACGAAGTGGGGAGGTTATGGGGTTGCGGGAGATTAAGGTATCCCTGGAACATGGCATGGGACGGCAAGGAGCATTTGTATGTAGCCTGCAGGGATGGGGTGCACAGACTGTCCCTGGCGATCGATACAGTCGTCAGCACTCTCACCCGACCAGACGGTGTGACAGAAAACCCGCTTCGTCCTGCAGTAAACGGCTCCACTATAATGGTGAACTACAGCTTTGGTAAAACCCTGGTGCTCTACCCAGAGGGCGCCCTTACAGGTCGTGTAATCAACCCAATAGGACTGAAGAATGCCCGAGGTGTTGGCGTGGATGGCGACAACTTCCTGGTTGGAGACATTGACGACAAGTGTGTGTACCTGGTCACACCTAGCGGCGAGACCCTGACGAAGGTGAACACCGGGGGCGTGGCGCCTTATAACATCTCAGTGTACGGGGACAACATGTACATTGTCTTTCGTCGTGATAAACAAATTGTTATTCTATCCCGATGACAATGCCATGACACCCTCAATTGAGCCATAAGTGATATCTGGGAGACAACATGTATGTTGAGTCAAATCTATCACCAATTATGATGTTTATATTTTTTAATAAACACATTGCACGTTTGACACAATACAATTGGATATGAAACGAACACAGTTACACAGATTGACGGACAATAACAGTCGAAATCCCTACCATGATCAAAGTCACAACAACAGAACTATAGGTGGTCAACACAGACAGGTTCATATTTCTGACTTTTCTCTAGAGAACTTTATTTCATCAAATTGTGGCTTTATAAAAAAACAAATGTCATAAAATCCCCGTCAAAGTGTATTTCTGATTTGCATTTCAAATCATTTTTTATTCCTATTTTGTGTTAAAAAGCTATCTAGTTCTGTGGACTGGCTGGGCCCAGACCTCAACACTAGAAAGTTTGGCTACGTGAACGTGCTGACGTCACGAAAACCTTTCCTGTTTCTATGTGTACATATGTCGTAATAACTACCTGTTGTATATCAATATATATATAATTAAATCTTATTATATTGCCGCGGGGGGTTGAGCCACTTCCTGGCTGCGTGCAACGTCCCCCCCACCGAGGGCCCATATCGTGAGTGTGTTTATCGCTTGGCTGGTGACTTGAAGTGGAAATGTCTTGATTGATTATGTCGTTCTCTCTATCAGTCACACAAGTTATGTTTATCTTAGATAGATCAGAGTTATTAGGAGTATGTGAGACTAGGGGCTGCTTATGCGTATGTATGCATCCCTTCGTAAGTCACTGATAAGGTTTCATACGGTGAGTACTGAGTTGTTGACCTATGGGTGTAAGATATCAAGGTCCAACTCCAGGCTAGAGCCATGCAAGCTGACACAGACGCGGCAGGACCTCCGATACAAGAGGACGCGCCACCCGTTGTCTCTTAGCGACGAGCCCTGGTGACACTGGTGACACAGAACAGGTTAGTGAATAACATGTGATCGCACAGCGTCAGCCCGTTAGCACGCAGTTAACGATGGCAAAGGACAGTGTTAAGTTTAGGAACCTGGAGACCTTTTTGAACCAGTCCTGCCTCATGGCCCAAAGGATATTAAAGCACCATTGCCGCGTCGTGTCACCCGAGCCCCTACGCTGCTCCCTCCCCGCCCTTCTTCCAACCCCTGACCAACCACCCTCCACCCACCAATATCCCACACCGCAGCAGCGTCACTAATCCGACACCCCCTTCTACCTGCCCGCCCTCTTCACAACCCCTAAACTCCCACACCTCCGCAGCTTCACTAATCCGACCCCCCACCTGCTTCCTCCCCGCCCTCCAGCCAACCCCTGACCACCCGCCCCTCCCACACCGCCGCAGCGTCACTAATCCGACCCCTCCATTGTTCCCTTTCCGCCCTCCTCCACACCCCTGATCACCCACTCCTACCCACCCCCCTCCCACACCGCCGCAACGTCACTAATCCGACCCCCTCCCCTTTTCCCTTTTCACCCTCCTCACAACCTCCGACCACCCACTCCCCACCCACACCGCCGCAGCGTCACTAATCCGAACCCCTCCCCTGCTCCCTCACCGCTCTTCTCACAACCCCGGATAACCCACCCCCCTCCCACACCGCCGCAGCGTCACTAATCCGCCCCCCTCCCCTGTTCCCTTTCCGCCCTCCTCACAACCCCTGACCACCCGCCCCTCACCCACACCGCCGCAGCGTCACTATACTGAACCCTTTTCCAGCTCCCTCCCCGCCCTCCTCCCATCCCCAGACTACCCCCCTCCCACTCACACCGCCACAGCGTCATTAATCCGACCCAATTTCCTGCTCCCTCCCCGCCCTCCTCCCAACCCCTGACCACCCACACCCCACCCACACTGCCACAGCATCACTAATTCGATCTCCTCCCCTGCTCCCTCCCCGCCCTCCTCCCAACCCCTGACAACCCGCCCCTCCCACACCGCCGCAGCGTCACTAATCCGGCCCCTCCATTGCTCCCTTTCCGCCCTCCTCCACACCCCTGATCACCCACTCCTACCCACCACCCCACCCCCCCACACCGCCGCAGCGTTACTAATCCGACACCCTCCCCTTTTCCCTTTTCGCCCTCCTCACAACCCCGGACCACCCACTCCCCACCCACACCGCCGCAGCGTCACTAATCCGAACCCCTCCCCTGCTCCCTCACCGCTCTTCTCACAACCCCGGATAACCCACCCCCCTCCCACACCGCCGCAGCGTCACTAATCCGCCCCCCTCCCCTGTTCCCTTTCCGCCCTCCTCACAACCCCGGACCACCCACCCCCCACCCACACCGACGCAGCGTCACTAATCCGACCGCCTTCCCTGCTCCCTCACCGCTCTTCGCACAACCCCGGATAACCAATCCCCCTCCCACACCGCCGCAGCGTCACTAATCCGACCCCCTCCCCTGTTCCCTTTCCGCCCTCCTCACAACCCTTGGTCACCCACTTCTACCCACCCCCCACCCACACTGCCGCAGCGTCACCAATCCGACCCCTCCCCCCCCCCTGTTTCCTTTCCGCCCTCCTCACAACCCCTGACCACCCACCCCTAACCCATACCGCCGCAGCGTCACTAATCCGACCCCCTCCCCTGCTCCCTCACCGCTCTTCGGACAACCCCGGTAACCCACCCCCCTTCTACACCGCCGCAGCGTCACGAATCCGACCCCCTCCCCTGTTCCCTCCCCGCCCTCGTCCCAACCCCTGACCACCCGACCCCTCTCACACCGCCGCAGCGTCACTAATCCGACCCCCTCCCCTGCTCCCTCCTTGCCCTCCTCCCAACCCCTGACCACCCGCCCCATCCCACACCGCCGCAGCGTCACGAATCCGACCCCCTCTCATGCTCAATCCCTCCCCGCCTCCTCACAACCCTTGACCACCCACCCCCTCCTACACCCCACCCTCATTGTTGCATTGTTGTCGCCCTGACTGGGCTGGGTGGGGGGGGGGAGGAGGGGGGGGGGGGCAAAGGTCTAGGAGCCGCCGGTGACTGCTATGATTGGTATGAAGTATCCATGTACTTGATTAGCTCACCAGATGAAAATACGATTCATTACTTAAATAAGAAATGGCTTACTACGGTGGCTTGTGCGATTCATGCTCTTCATAGATTCAGTGACTGTATCCTAGTACGTAGATTCTGGAATGCCCTCACAGAGTGGTGGCGCTCAGCCACATCTGATACTGTAGATGTTTCCTGTAAGACAATTATCTTAGGATCCTACGACAAACCGGTCTACTCCATTAATAGTGCGTTCTTTTTAGCCAAATATTATATTCACGTATGTAAGTGTAAATCTGGGCCTATCAGGCTAAATGTTTATCTATCCAAGCTGAAATATCAAATCACAAACGTGCAATATATCCTATGTAAAAAAACAGTTAAAGGCCTTCATGTCTCGATGGGAGACACTTTTCTTTCTTATATCCTAATTGCCGTGTTTGTGTTAATGTGTTACCACAATCTTTTTTATGTCTGTAACTCATCAAGGAAATAAAAAAAGGTTTACTGCAGATAGCGTCTTATGTGTGTTACTGATTTTTCCATACACTACTTGTATATTTACCCAATAATAGAACGAAAAAAAGGAAAGAAAGTATCAATTAATATAATTTCCTTTCGTTCAGTGCGCGGCCTCATCTTATAGCCCCGTTATTTTGCTTTTCTTGGAAAAAATACAATTATTGTTAACTCGGGTGGGGTAATCTTGTCAAGCTCAACAAGCCACATAACACATTTAGATAATACATAAACATAACTTTGCACTACAGTCAATCCACTCCTACCAGATCCCAGCCGCCATTCCAGCTAGGCCTCATACCCTCATCCCAGATCCCAGCCCTCATTCCAGCCAGGCTTCATACCCTCATCCCAAATCCCAGCCCCAATTCCAGCCAGGTCTCATACTTTCATCCCAAATCCCAGTCCCAGTTGCAGCCAGGCCTCAAACCCTCGTCCCAGATCCCAGCCGACATTCCAACCAGCCCTGCCACAGTCATCACTGACCCCAGCCCTCATTCCTGCCCGGCCTACCACCCTCATCCTACATCTCAGCCCTCGTTCCAGCCATGCCTCCAACCACCATCTTAGATCCCAGCTCCCATTCTAATCAGGCCTTCCTCCCTAATCCCAGACCTCAGCCCTAATTCCATACAGGCCTCTCATCTCAGACCCCTCATTTCAGCCAGGCCTCCAACCCTCATCCCAGATCCCAGCCCCCAGTCCAGCCAAGCCTCCCACCCTCATCCCAGATCCCAGACCCCTCATTCCAGCCAGGCCTCCCACCCTCATCCCAGATCCCAGCCCCCAGTCGAGCCATCCCTTCCACCCTCATCCCAGATCCCAGCCCCCATTCTATCCAGGCCTCTCACCATCATCCCAGATTCCAGCCCCCATTCCATCCAGGCCTCCCACCCTCATCACAGATCTCAGCCCCCATTCTTTCCAGGCTACCCACCCTCATCCCAGATCCCAGCCCCCATTCCATCCAGGCACGCCATCCTCATCCCAGATCGCAGCACCCGTTCCACCCAGGCCTCTCACCATCATCCCAGATCCCAGCACTCGTTCCACCCAGGCCACTCACCATCATCCCAGATCCTAGCCACCGTTCCACTTAGGCCTCTCACCATCATCCCGGACCCCAGTCCCCATTCCATCCAGGCCTCCTACCCTCATCACAGATCCTAGCTCCCCTTCCGGTCAGGCCTCCCACCCTCATCGCAGATCCAAGCCTCCATTCCAGCCAGGCCTCCCACCCTGATCCCAGGTCTCGGCCCCCATTGCAACCAGGCCTCCTACCCTGATCCCAGATGCCAGCCCTCATTCCAACCAGGCCTCTCACCCTGGTCCTAGATCCAAGCCCCCATTCCAACGAGGCCTCCCACCCTCATCCCAGATCCCAGCCCCTATTCCAACAAGGGCCTTCACCCTCATCCGAGATCCCAGCCCATACTCCAACCAGGCCTTCCACCCTCATCCGAGATCCTAGCTCCCCTTCCGGTCAGGCCTCCCACCCTCATCCCAGGTCCCCGCCCCCATTCCAGCCAGGCCTCCCACCCTCATCCGAGATCCCAGCCCCCGCTCCAACAAGGCCTCCCACCCTCATCCCAGATCCCAGCCCCCACTCAAACCAGGCCTTCCACCCTCATCCCAGATCCTAGCTCCCCTTCCAGTCAGGACCCCACCCTCATCCCAGATCTCAGCTCCCATTCCAACCAGGCCTCCTACCCTGATCCCAGATGCCAGCCCCAAGTCCAACCAGGCCTCTAACCCTGGTCCTTGATCCAAGCCCCCATTCCAGCCAGGTTTCCCACCCTGATCCCAGGTCTCGGCCCACATTCCAACCAGCCCTCCTACCCTGATCCCAGATGCCAGCCTTAATTCCAACCAGGCCTCTCACCCTGGTCCTAGATCCAAGCCCCCATTCCAACGAGGCCTCCCACCCTCATCCCAGATCCCAACCTCTATTGCAACCAGGTCTCCCACCCTCACATTTTAGTTTTTAAAACCCTAATTCTTAAACCCTAAAGTTCCCAATGTCAGCCTCTGCTTTCCAGGAATGATCGAGGGAAGAATGGTATTTTTATATTTTAGAATTTGTCATTGGACATTCTTCGTCACATGAACTTCTCCGCATTGTATTGTATTCACATGGCTCAAGAGCCACTCAATAAGCTACAGCAATACATTTAAACCCCGAATGAGTGTGCATCAAGCGCAAAAATCAAGCATCCACCCTTTACCCCCGGTCCACATGTCATTGGGTACTTCTTGGTCATACATCAGATCGAAAACTATACCACACATTACTTTTTTGCACCAATTGTGGGCGAGTTAAGAAATAACATCTTCGTCGTTTAGTGCCCTAACATGATGAGCGTTCATATTGTGTTTCAGGTGACTATGACCAAGATGGACACCGCCGACCTACGCCGTGAGCATGACAAGGCGGTGACGGCCGCCAACAGAAAGCTTCATGACGCTGGCGCGCTGGTTGACGTCACGGTGACTGTGGGCGATGTGGCCTTCCCTTGTCACAAGTCTCTGCTGGCGGCTTGGAGCGGCTTCTTCCGTTCCATGTTCTGTATCGACTTCACCGAGAGTCGCTCAAGTCACGTGACCTTGGCCGAGACAAGTCTGTTGTCATCAGAGGCGTTTGAGGTGCTTCGCACATGGATGTACCGAGGGGAATTAAACCTGACACCAGACTCGGCTGGTCTGATCATGACTTCTGCCTTTTACCTCCAGATGGAAAAGACGGTAGACATGTTAACAGACTACATTATGCATCAGTACTCTGGCAATGTCCCTGTCACCCGGATGTTCCGTCATCTCAATCTGGCACAAAGTTGTGGGATCCCGCATCTACGAGATATGGCTTTGGCCGGATTGGCCAAAAACTTCGATGAATTGGTCACAGCAGAAGAAATTCTTGAGCTGAATCCCGAAGATTTCCTGAGGCTGCTCTGCATGGATCAGTTACAAGCTGAGAGTGAAGACGTCGTCTTCAAGGCGGCTTTCGCCTGGCTTCATCACAGTGAAGATCATCTGGATTATTTACGTGATGTCTTGAAATCTCTGCGAGTTGGTCTGGTCAGTACCGGAACGATCCGGAAAGCTCTGGACGCCAAGATCATGTCTAGGGACAGCGAATGTTCCAATATTCTGCTAGATTGCCTGGCGGCGGGACATTCGGATGAAGAGAGTCTGCAGAGGCTGACGAAGGACTTCCATGAATCGTTCGTTAGAAGAACGATGACTGCGGCTCAGACAGAACATGGCGGCTCATCAGACGGACATACAAGGTAAATTCGGCACTGAAAAAATTGGTCTTAAGGGCGGGGTGGTCATATTACCGAGGTGATCTTAAAGCGGGTTTCCACTGTAGTTCCAATATTTTTGTGGCCTAACGAGCAGATTAACTTTAATGATTATTTACCCCCCTTTAGTATAAATACTTATATATATAAGATATATTGATATCTGTAACATGCTATTATGTTGATGAAATTATATGAGGTTGAAGCAATTGTTTCTATATCATAGCATGCCTGGAGGTATCAGCAACATAATAGGTTGTCAGGCTCCATGTTAACGATTCTCATGATTAAAGACTGGTAGCTGTAGTGTTTTTGACACTAGAATTTTGTTTACCCTTTAGGGTCGTCAGACTGCTGCAAGAACAAGACCCGTGCACGCTGTATGGCGACATCTGGCGGGATGCTTACGCCAACTTTGGAGATTCGGGTCCTGACATTAGTGACGTCACAGTGACCGTTGACGGGGAAGACTTCAGCTGTCACAAGGCCGTCCTCTTCGGATGGAGCGAGTATTTGGCTAAGCGTTTTCTTGTTGATGAAGGTAGCACCGTTAGTGATGATTGGCTTCCTGGAGAGATCTCAGCAACCCACAGGGAAGATGATTTACATGCGAGCGATCGGCTCATTCCACCAGTGGAATGTGCCTCGGGATCCTCACCTAGAGCGTCACAGGGGTCAGTGGAGAGTGCGTTGAAGTCCCCTTCAGGAGAGACACCTCAGGCGCCGGAACACCAGGACACTCAGAATGCAACCACTTACGGTGCCCAAGGTTGTGGCGTTTCTGATCCTGGTGGTACACTGGATGAGAATGGTGATCCAGATGATTGTCTACCCCAGAGTCCGGATCCAGCGTGTGATCGGTCTCGGGGTTCTCTATCCCACATATCTCTGAGAGGCGACTATATGACGAGAAGTTTGTTCCGCATTCTCCTGGATTGGATTTACAGAGGTCAATTAAAGGTGACGACCAATAACCTCTGTGACGTTATGATGTGCGCGGGCTGCTTGCAGATGGACGGCGTCGTAGAAGTTGTGAAGAAATATTTCGACAGTTATTGGCCCAACTTAGTTTGTGGAGAGATAATCACAATGCTGCATACAGCGAAGAAATGTGACCTGGCAGATGTGTATGAGACCTGTTTCACCCAAATCATCGCCAACTTTGATGAAGTCTGGATCAGTCCGGAATTTAAGGAGCTATGTGATGTTGAGACGCTCATTTGCCTCCTGCGAGATGACCGTCTAAACGTCACCAGCGAGGATGTAGTGTTACAAGCGGCATTGTCATGGTTACGTCACTCCGAGAGTCGCCTGGGTCACATCAGTGACGTCATCAAATCAGTCCGCCTCGGATTGGTTGAAAAGGCCACGCTTAGTGACAGCCTTGAACTTGCCTTCCGTTCCCGAGATCTGGAAGTCTTTGCCATGTTGAACCAGGCGGCTATCAGTGATCGCCAGGGCGTGGACAGTTTTCTGAAGGACCACCCAGCTATGTACAGACAGCGACTGGTATGTTACCGTTGTTATAGTAGTGGAACGCAATACAATGTAATAGCCGTCCATGTGCGGAGCCGGCCCGTTAGCTCAGTGGGCTAGAGCCCTCGCATTGAGTGCTCTGGCCACCTGAGAGCCTAACGTGGATCGGTGGTTCGCACCCCGCGGTGGTCATATCTGTGTGGTCGCAGGATAAAGATCCCATGTCCTTCTTCGCAACGAGTAGGCGGTTATCCCCGGGACATTGCTCCACTTTCCCTTCCTTCTCCCATTGAGGCGATATGACAAAAAGCGGTTAAAGCGTCCTGAACCAACCAATCAAAATAATGACAGCTTATTCTTAGTCGGTGTTTAGCTCAGGAAAGTTAAAGCCTGTGTCCAACCTAATCCAGTCGCGATCTGCAACGAATGGTTACATCTGACAGCTACCCCAAGTCTTCTCCAGTGTTTCTTGCCATTACTAAGACAACCTGAGCTGCCAACCAACTCGCCCAGTTGACTGCCTGTTTGGCTACATGGTAGATAGCTTATGCTTAGTGCCTTTTGTCACTTTAGTATAATCTCAGCAGTAATTGCAGCCACTATCGTGACTGATACACTGAAAACGGAAACATGGCCCAAACCATAACCCGCATGTAAATTAAATTGCACGCCAGCAGACAGTAGCGGCAATCCAATCATTGTGAACAGATATGTTATCATTTTTGAGTGAATGCAAGGCCATGCAGAATTAGCTAAAGTCAAGCAATCTGATAGTGTATCTTTTCACTTTGGGCACCAAGTTACATTATGGCCATCGCACAGATCAAAATGGAAAATTGTGACGGCAGCCCTGCTCCAACATGGCTGGCTGGGCCCTAGGCCTGGTGTCTTGATCCTGACCGTAAGCCTTGCTCTTGGCGAAGTCTCGAGTTCGTCGAATGAACGAAAGGCCAACAACACACAATGTGCCATAAACCACATAATTAACAATTAACCTACAGCACAACGTCATATTAGTAGATGGTAACCAGTCCGGGGAGCGAGGGGTGAAGGTTACTTAATACATTGGTGGGTTTCTGGGCAGTGGGGGGTGGGGGGGGGGGGGTCCGCGGTAAAGCCATCTCTTTTGTCACCTCCAAAATCTGCTCGGTAGAGATATTCTTTTACCCGCCTTATGTGGCAGTTTCATGCACATTCGCTCGGTTAATTCTTTTTTTCCGGGCAACCCCGCTATATGAACGCACACCCCCCCCCCCCCCGCCCCGGCGGTTGCTACTGTATAGCTGTATCTTTTTCATCATAAATATCCGCTCTTTACGGGCATCTTTTTCATCATAAATGCCCGCTCTCTCAGGCATCAAGGGACACCCGCGGACCCCCCCCCCCCCCTGGGTAACCAGCAGCCTGTAGATGTAAAAACGTGCCGAAAAGGCACTGCGTGAAGAACAAACAAATGGCGCGGCCAATCTAACTGACCGCCTGATTGGTCAGTGCTTGCGACTTTCCGGTGCATCTCATTAGCTATCCTGCCGTACCCATGCGTATTTTAGCGCTCCATTAAATTATTCTAATACGTTGTGTATCCGTCTGCGTGAGAGCCTGCCCGAGCTGTCATAGCGCACCGTTCCACGTCCGCCACAAATCAGTTTATGACATGCTGCCACACACCTTATTTAATGACTATTATCAATGAACATGGGGAGTTCCCATAGCACGAAAACAAAGATAGCAGTCAGTTGTCAATCTATGCTGCACGTTAATTGCCTTTTCATTCCTTACACACTATGTGCGTGTTATTTGCTCGGTATACCATTTAAAGTTAAATAAATATTAATATATTGTATTGATATATATCAGGATAGCAAGTGTGGAATGAGTGGCTTAATGACCGTGTCTGTCACGACGTGAGGCCATCCGCCCCACATACCCAAGTCGCCGTCCGTCCTGGCGGTGATTCACAATCACTACAGCCCCGTAATACAATGCTCTGCGATTTTACTTCCAGGGAAAGGCACGCTACGACCGTATGAGAGTGACTGGCCGACTGGGAGACGACAGCGGAGAGGGACAGCTTAAGAACCCCAGGGCCGCTTGTCTTCTCGGAGACCTCGTCTTGGTGACTGACTTTGGCATTAACAGACTTGTAGCCTTCTGTCGTCCCAGTCCCACCACAGATTACACCTACTTCTGCCATGTTGAAACAGAGAAACCTGTTTGTTGCTTGAGTAACAAGGACAGAGATACGGTGTATGTCTCTAATCGCACCGAACATGTCATTACAATATGGAAATGGTCCACAACGAAGAAACTGCATGAAGTGGGGAGGGTATCGGCTGGCGGGAGATTAAGGGATCCCTCTGGCATGGCATTTGATGGCAAGGAGCACGTGTATGTGGCCTGCAGTGATGGGGTGCATAGAGTGTGCCTGGCGACCGATACAGTCGTCAGGACTCTGACTCGACCAGACGGGGTGACAGAAAGGCCGTATTTTCTTGCAGTAATCGGCTCCACTGTAATGGTGAACTACGGACCGGGTGAAGCCCTGGTGCTCTATCCGGAGGGCGGCCCTACAGGTCACGTTGTCAACCCCATAGGACTAAAGAGTCCCTGGGGTGTTGGCACGGATGGTGTCAACTTCCTGGTTGGAGACTCTGTGGACGAGTGTGTGTACGTGGTCACACCCAGCGGCGAGACCCTGACGACGGTGAACACCGGGGGCGTGGCGCCCTGGAACATCTCAGTGTATGGGGACAACATGTACGTTACTTCATACAGTGATAAGCCAGTTGTTATTCTATCCCGATGACAATGCCATGACACCATCTGTTGAACCTTTAACATCTCGGAGACAATATGTACCTTGTGTCGAGTCTATCCACCGATTATCATGTCTTATCATTCATTATGAACTGCGCATGGACATGTTTACGGGGTTTGACGGACAATAAGAGACGAAATCCCAATTATGAAGATACTCTGATGCCGTGCGAGACATTTTGTTGTGTGATGACTGCGATATGCGAGACGAGTGTATTTTCCCGAGATAACTTTGTTCCATGAAGTTGTGGCTTCATATAAAAGCAGAGATGTACACTCCCACTTGCCCGGTCGCCAATGGAGACCACATGTTACGCCGGGCGAGAGCGACTGAACTTCATCCATCATGGTCACAGTAATCCTGTACTTTTGCCTACATAGCCACATATGATATAATTTGTGTGCCGTAAAGCCATGGTTTCAAACCATTACATAATGTCCAAGGTGTCACAGAACCGCTGACAAGAAATGTTCTCTTATATGTATAGAATTAAATAAAGTGGGCCCCCGTGTATCAAATTATCCGCGCGACCACATTGTCATAAGTCGGGAGCCCGAATGGCTACCAGAAACTTGTATTGCGTGTACATCACTGAATAGTAATGTGAGAAGATCAACATCAGAGTGTATTTCTGACTTACAGTTCAGTTTGTATTGTATACTAATTATGCATTGAAAACCTAGCTAGTTCATTCTGTGGACTGGCTGGACCCCGGCCCCAAAGCTAGCCAGTCTGGCTACGTGAACCTGCTGACGTCAAGACGAATATGTCCCCCCTAGGGGAACATGGGGCAAAATTACCACCTTAACTTTATTTGTATTTTTTGGGGGACAAGCAGTGCTATAAAAAGAGCCAAATTTTCGTGGGTAAAACGGCCCACTGGATCATTTTGCCCCAAGCAGCGTGGGTCATTTTGCCCCTGTTAGTAACCTTAACATTTGACCGCTGTATGAAAGTACGGCGCAGTATATTCCGCATATGAATTACATTTAGGGCTTGACTTGGACTTATCTTTGATCGTGTTAATTTATCAAAATTTCCCCCCAAGCTATAGTATCCACTGAGGTATACTTTCTTCCAGTATTTACCATAGATGGCAACAGCCCAAAATCTCTTACGTCGATAACGAAGGTCAGCTGTCTGCTTCAGCGCCCATGTAGATTTGTTTAGGTAACACGTAACAAGCAGGAACAAATATAAAACGCTTCAATACAGGTGGCAGCACCGCAATTGCGCGATATTGTGGTGGGCCAGTTGACCCCGATGGGTCATTTTGCCCCATGTTCCCCAAACTTGTCTTGTTTTTGTATGTACATTAGTTTTTGTGTGCCCTAATAATAATCGCTTGAAACCAATATATATATATATATATATATATATATATAATAAATACATTTATTTTTTAACCTTTGTGAGGCTTAGTTACTTAGGAAGTTAATATCCTTTCTTACATATATATACAAAACCTCAGACCTCAACGGTGATGGACCTCAGTGCAACGAAATTCTAGAACCCCGCATATCACCATTACCACCTCCAGAACCAACGGCACCATCACCACTCACAAGACCGTCACCACCTACAACACCATCACAACCCACACCATCACCACCCACTACACCATCACCACCCACAACACCATCACCCACAGCACCATCACCATTCACAACACCATCACCACTCACACAATCCTCACAACACCATCACCACCCACAACACCATCACCGCCAACACCATCACCACCCACAACACCATCACCGCCAACACCATCACCACCCACAACACCATCACCTACAACACCGTCACCACCCATAAAGCCATCACGCACATCACCATCACCACTCACAACACCATCAACACCATCACCACTTGCAACACAATCGCCACCCACAAAAACATCACCACTCACAAAACCATCACCACCCACAACACCATCACCACCCACAACACCATCACCACCCACAGTATCACCACTCACAACACCATCACCACCCTAACACCATCACCACCCACAACACCATCACCACTCACAACACCATCACCACCACCACCCACAACACCATCATCACTCGCAACACCATCACCACTCACAACACCATCACCACCCACAACACCATCACCACCCACAACACCATCACCACCCACAACACCATCACCACCCACAGTACCATCACCACCCACAACACCATCACCACCCACAAAAACATCACCACTCACAACACCATCACCACCCACAACACCATCACCACTCGCAACACCATCACCACCAACAAAGACATCACCTACAACACCAGCACCAACCACAACATCATCACCACCCACAACACCATCACCACCCACAATACCATCACCACCCACAACACCATCACCACTCACAACACCATCACCACCCACAACACCATCACCACTCACAACACCATCACCACCCACAACACCATCACAATTCACAAGATCATCTCCACCCACAACACCATCCCCACCCACAACGCCATCACCACTCGCAACACCATCACCCGCAACACCATCACCACCCACAACACCATCACCACTCACAACACCATCACCACCCACAACACCATCACAATTCACAAGATCATCTCCACCCACAACACCATCCCCACCCACAACGCCATCACCACTCGCAACACCATCACCCACAACACCATCACCACCTGCAACACCATCACCACCCACAACACCATCACCACCCACAACACCATCACTACTCACAACACCATCACCACCCACAACACCATCACCACCCACAACACCATCACCACTCACAACACCATCACCACCCACAACACCATCACAATTCACAAGATCATCTCCACCCACAACACCATCCCCACCCACAACGCCATCACCACTCGCAACACCATCACCCACAACACCATCACCACCCACAACACCATCACCACTCGCAACACCATCACCACCCACAACGCCATCACCACCCACAACACCATCACCACCCACAACACCATCACCACCCACAAGACCATCACCACTCGCAACACCATCACCACCCACAACACCATCGCCACTCGCAACACCATCACCACCCACAACACCATCACCACCCACAACACCATCACCACCCACAGACCATCACCACTCGCAACATCATCACCCACAACACCATCACCACCCACAACACCATCACCACCCACAAGATCATCTCCACCCGCAACACCATCACCACCCACAACACCATCACCACTCGCAACACCATCACCACCCACAACACCATCACCACCCACAACACCATCACCACCCACAACACCACCACCACTCACAACACCATCACCACTCACAACACCATCACCACCCACAACACCATCATCACCCACAACACCATCACCACCCACAACACCATCACCACCCACAACACCATCACCACTCGCAACACCATCACCACCCACAACACCATCACCAACCACAACAGCGTCACCACCCTCACGTTGTCTATCAGAGCTACCTATTACTCCCCATGGCGTTGTCTATCAGAGCTACCTATTACTCCCCATTGCGTTGTCTATCAGAGCTACCTATTACTCCCCATGACGTTGTCTATCAGAGCATCCTATTACTCCCCATGGCGTTGTCTATCAGAGCTACCTATTACTCCCCATGACGTTGCCTATCAGAGCTACCTATTACTCCCCATGGCGTTGTCTATCAGAGCTACCTATTACTCCCCATGGCGTTGTCTATCAGAGCTACCTATTACTCCCCATGGCGTTGTCTATCAGGGCTACCTATTACTCCCCATGGCGTTGTCTATCATAACTACCAATTACTCCCCATGGCGTTGTCTATCAGAGCTACATATTACTCCCCATGGCGTTGTCTAACAGAGCTACCTATTACTCCCCATGGCGTTGTCTATCAGGGCTACCTATTACTCCCCATGGCGTTGTCTATCAGAGCTACCTATTACTCCCCATGGCGTTGTCTATCAGAGCTACCTATTACACCCCATGGCGTTGTCTAACAGAGCTACCTATTACTCCCCATGGCGTTGTCTATCAGAGCTACCTATTACTCCCCATGGCGTTGTCTATCAGAGCTACCTATTACTCCCCATGGCGTTGTCTATCAGAGCTACCTATTACTCCCCATGGCGTTGTCTACCAGAGCTACCTATTACTCCCCGTGGCGTTGTCTATCAGAGCTACCTATTACTCCCCATGGCGTTGTCTATCAGAGCTACCTATTACTCCCCGTGGCGTTGTCTATCAGAGCTACCTATTACTCCCCATGACGTTGTCTATCAGGGCTACATATTACTCCCCATGACGTTGTCTATCAGGGCTACCTATTACTCCCCATGGTGTTGTCTATCAGAGCTACATATTACTCTCTATGGCGTTGTCTATCAGAGCTACCTATTACTCTCCATGGCGTTGTCTATAAGAGCTACATATTACCAAAGATATTAGTACACCAAGATAGGTCATACGGCAAAAGCCCGTTGTAAAATGTCTGCGTGACTGCGTGATAAGCGGCGCCCTGTGAACTACAAATTGGATTTTAGCACGAATATGAATAGGCATTGCCTAAGTTGCGAGCTCACCCAAATTAAAAAGTAATAAAGGCCTAGCTCTTAAAGCTGCTGTATCAACGGCATCAGCCAGCTGTCCTAATCTTATAGGGGTCTAGACAAATATAGACCCAAAACCAACACGGGTATAGTTGGTTTGGGGTTGGGTTAGCTTGGGGTCGAGTTGGCTTGGGGTTGAGTAGGTGATGGGTCGGGCGTGTCGTGGGTCGAGTTGACTAGATGCTGTCTTATATCTGCTATATTGTATATTGTACTATATCTGTACTGAAATATCTTATTTAAATTATAGAAATGATGTTTTTATCTATTTCTTTTAATTAAAAATAAGATGGATGGCTTAGTTGTTTAACGGTAATATTTGGGCTTAAAGTCATATATGCAGAGAAATACAAAAATAAGTAGTTGCTTGAGTCTATAATTTATCATATTAGATCTATTTGATGATAATTAATATCTTATTAATTTTTAATTTTCTGACACTTTTTTACTTTTGCTAAAATTATATATAGGTTGATGAGATATTTTTAAATCAAGTTTAAAGCTGGTCATAGATTTATAGCAATCTATACCTATTTATGTACCAGGTATATGTTCATAACAAAGCTACACCCTTTCACAGAAAGTGCCCCAATATGGCAACAAAAAAATTGATGACAACATGTCCATAAATATTTCTATTTATATTAGAAGGACTTTAGTAGATCTATATCATTTCTATTAAAACTATTTTCGGAGGTAACTCCTTGATGAAAAACATATTTTCATTGCCTGTTGTGACCTATCCATGAGAACAGATACTGAACAATTGCTAAATACACCATGAGTAAGCTTCTTGAACACTCACACCATGTCAGAAGTATGTTTTATCATCATCCTTCTTCTTCTATCATTCTAGATCTATACAATTTGCTACCAATGTAATACTGGTATCTCTCTCAAAAAATGTTTTTAGAAAGTAAAGATTAAAAAAGATAAGTAAACTGGGCATATGTTACCAAATTTCCAGTGTATAAGTCACACCCACCGATTTTGAGAAATAATTAGACTTGAGCCATAGATAAGTCGCACCAGTGTATAAGTAAAATGAAGTAAACTGACCATATGTTACTTGCCTATTTACCGGTAGACACTTTTACATGCTAAACCCTGTTTATTATGTATACTTGGTATCTCTATTTGAAAGTAATACTGCTTGAGTAGGAGTAGTCCAGACAGTTTTCTGATCTTCAAAATGATACACATTTGTGTTGCTTATCAATATGAGCTACTAAACCGTTGTTTCAGTAATTGTTGCCTTTTTTATTAAACTTTTAATTCAATAATTGTTGCTATTTTTCTATTAAACTTTGAATCCAATAATTGTTGCCTTTTTTAGTAAACTTTTAATTCAATAATTGTTGCCTTTTTTTATTAAACTTTTTATTGAATAATTGTTGCCTTTTTGATTAATATTTTAATTATTTGTCAGCCAGGGGATGTTGACAATACAAAGTACAACCATTTTTGTGTGAATATACTCAAAGCTTAACATTTTAAGAGGGGCTGTTTAGTTTCGGGAAAAGGGATTTCATTCAGTAGTTGTTAAACTGTTGATATCCTAGCTATTTTTGTCATAAAATAGCCAGTGATATGTTTAATTTTCATGCCCAAATAGACTGGATATGAAAATATTTGTATGTCCTATATTGTTTTGTGATGATATAAAGCCTGGTGGTGTTCTTTCATGCTTTCAGGTACATTTTACATTAAATATATATAATTTTTGATTTTTTATGCGGCAATAAATATTTGTTAGTGTCATCAAGGCGTCATATTTCGAGAACGTCATTGACTGGCAGTCAACAGCTACTATTTTGGCTTCCCTAATTCGCTGATAACTTTGGTGGTTGAAAACTATGATGTACCCTTGACTGATGGGTTATAAAACACAACTTCATAATTATTTAGCATTTAGCGGTCTCCTGTCTTTGTTTGATTGACACATTTCGTTAGACAATAGATTCGTCTACCCTTCAACGCCACTGCAAACCGTTTCCCAACAAGTGTACAACAAACACAACGACGCCCGAAGTTCAGTCACAGAAGTAAAACTCGGGCTTTCCGTCGAAATACACTTGAAAGAGACATTTTGTAGATGAAACCCAGAGGCGGATCCAAGGGGAGAGGGGTTATTTAGGGATGTTAAAGTCGACATTATTTCCACCCCTCCCACTGGTTGTAAAAATTGGTGGACATGTGCAGCCATTTTTACGCCCCCCCCCCACCCTTCCGCTTCAAAATTCCTAGATCCGCCCAGAGATATATTCTGAGCCTAAATATGAATGAAAACAACAAAGCCATGCTCAAACAATTGATATTTTTAATACAAAAATAAGAACATCAACAAGAATGTTCATTTCTCAGACATGAGCAGCTTTTAAGAATATAAACTACGTCAGCTGATAGGGATAGGCCTACAGGGGCGGATCCAGAAAATCTGGATGGGGGGGGGGCGCTTTCAGGGGCGGGTATAGATATGCTGGATAGGGGGGGGGCGATTTTGGTTTTTATATGTTAAATGGTATACATTTCGGTCATAAAGGGGTGGGGGCGGGCCGGGTCGGTCCCCCCTGGATCCGCCCCTGGCCTACTGGACTTATTGAACAAGTCTCTCCTTCTTGCATTGACCACCCATCTCTGGCATCTAAAAGGTATTAATTAAAAAAAAAAAAACGTTTATAAATGCAAATGCTTATAAACATAAAAAAGAATTTACACGATAAGCGTTCAGTAGAAATGCAGACAAAGACTTTGCTTTTCCCGCGGTCTGGCTGGCTCGGTCAAAATAACCAGAGCCCGGGAGCCGAACACCCAGGCCAAGACAGTAGGTCCATGATCATACTATATGAGTTCACCCACTTTTTATTCAAACCCCAGGACATCGATTAGGTCACCTAATTACACATTCGTTAGGCATTAGCCGGCACTCTTAGAGCGTGTTATCTTCTGGTAATTGTTGAGTAATAGATAGTGGCAATGATAGATCTTTGAATTGGTTTGCCCACATCAGCCGCCCGCTTCGATGTGGGCGATAATAGAGAATTATCAGAAATTGTGGTGCTGATAAACGATGCACGATATCAATGACTGCCAGTGTGCCCCCCCCCCCCTGTAAACGCCACTGCATGGAAGATGAACCGTGGGGGAGGGCAGGATAGGATGGGGTGGAATTGATAAATAGATAGATAGATATTTCGTTTATTATAGTCAATTGTGAGTTTCATAATACAACATACACGCAACACAAATAACAGAAATATACAGCTCACCCAGCCATCATGGCTTATAAGTTACTTCAAATTTAACAATATAATTGAATGGGATTTAACAATATAAACTTCATCATTTGTAAACTTGCTCAGTCCAATATTATTATAATATGTAGAAAACTATGCTAAGCGTGAACAAACGAATATAACATATAGAACATATAACCATCACTCAATGATACAACCGATTTTTCCTGATATGCCATGCTGCTGATAGGTAAGTTGTCAGAGGCTTCCAACATTTTTTTAACAGATATATAAGTTGATCTTCTTTGTCCAAGAGGTTACAGGTGGGATATATATTTGATGCGTGTTTATACAACGTTTCTCTGTATGACATATATACATCACAAACAAAACGAACCTCGTTTTCAACTTCTCCAATGGAACAAAGACTACAAATTCGTTCTTCGGAATTGATACAGTTGGTATGCATTTCCAGCATCCAGGGGAAACAGGATGGTGGTACCAGGAGGAAAACCAGGCTCATCTGCGTCATGAAGTAATTTATCCTTTATCTCTTTTTGTTTTCGCAATATGACGCATTTCGTGACGCATTTCGTGACCAGGTTTGTACGTCAAATGAGAGGTAAATTCACACACATGCTGACATAAAAGGAGATTTCCAAGCTCAATATAAATAATTATGCTTTGTATGAATGGCTTCTACTTCCATACGACGCCAAGGTGACTTCATATGACGTCAGCGACGATTACCAGATTTTGTCTATTTTTTTGATTTGGAGGTTTTATCATCTGACGATCGACGCTCAGTGACGACATCTTTTGGGTAAAATAGGGAAAAAAATGGCACGCTCACTCAGATTGGGTCTGTAAACGGCTAAATTCAACTTTGACATCATGTTTGAGGCGCGTTAATTTGTTGCTATCACCAGTAAAGGCGACATAAGCACGGAATACAAGAGTCATACGTTTCTGTCATTGTTTCTTCGCATCGTCATTGGCACACGATTTACACTTCCGACAATCCCCAGGTCCTTCTAGAAACTGTTGATAACGATCAACGGGGAAGTGATCTGATATTGTATCGCCTAGAGCTTGAGGGGGCCGCTGGTAAGTGTATTTGTTATCGGTGACGTCGTTAAATAAATAAAGTTTATACAAAAAAAAGATAGCTGTAAACGATGTCTTCACAGTCCTCGTAACTAACCACTTCCTTTGGTTCGCGTCTCTTAGTCTGACGCGTTAGACAATGAGTTTATAGAATATTGTATGGTATTATTGTAACTTGAATATTTAGCTTGTATATTCATGACGCTTTAACCACTTTTGGTCATATCGCGTCAATGGGACAAGGAAGGGAGAGTGAAGCCATGTCCGAGGGGTACCCCCCTACTCTTTGCGAAGAAGGACATGGGATCTTTATCCTGCGACCACACAGACATGGCCACAGCGGGGCTTGAACCATCGATCCACGTGCCGTTAGGCGAACAAATCTGTTAGAAACTGTTATCAGCGCCATTTGGTCCAGACTCAGATTGCACACTCAGACAATCCATCTAGAGACCGGGACATTTGCGCTGGGGACCCTTGCACCAAAGATGGGGAGGGGGGGGGGTACTCCCTCTGAATCGCGAATCCCCAAGAATTAGGGAGAGCCATATCGAATCCCCAACACGGAGACTGTTCCAGATCGGCCGCTAAAAACACACATTAAATCGCGATAATGATATCGCGATAATCGCAGAATTCCCTGACTGCTATTATAACGGATGGCGGTAAATATGGAAGGATCTTCGCGTTGAACCAGCAATTGATTGATTGATTGATTACTAACATACAGTGCATGCAGGATAAGACATATCTCCCCCGATGACAACATCGCACTGACCAAACTTCCGGTTCAGCCCGAAGGCCGACGGGATTGGCCAATAGCGTCACTGCATTGTACTTAATTAACTGGCGACATATGTCCGTAAGCTACATTCACTAACCTTCTATAATTGCCTGCATTGTAGTCTTTATCCAGATCCCTGCCTTCCCCACCCCTTGCGCCGCTCTCCACAAGCCCCACTTCCCCTCCACCCTCCCACCTTGCTACCCGACCACGCGAAGGAGGTGGGTACTTAAGTACGGATGCGGATGAATCGCAACCCATCTCTTCTCCTTGGCGGCAGCATTCATCTACGTCCATGACACTACAACCCTGGCGGTGAGTGGAGTCGGTCATCTACCAGTTAAAGGTGTTATTACAACTAACGTTTAAATATTAATACGCATTAATACGACCGTGTAGATTTGTCCCCTTATCCCACGCAACGTGACCAAAAGTAGTTGAAGCGTCCTGAATATAAAACCAACCAACCGAACTCACCACTAATGACCCCTAGTGAGTGGTCCACAGACTATCATATCCCCAAGCTAGAATCAGAATGACCCCTAGTGAGTGGTGCACAGACTATCATATCCCCAAGTCATCATGACGCCCTCACGGATCGCTCAGATATGTTTGTTTCTAATGTTTCGGTTGAGGTGTCTACCCAGCAAACAGTTTAACGTCATGACAACGTCGACACAATGTTATTGTTGTGACCAAGTGAAAGTTTTTTGTCGTTGCTCCAAAGTTTTCAGATTACGTTGTTAGACATTCAGTCCAGTATTAAATTAAAACAATTATTCCTCTGTGGACCATCCCCACCCTATCACCCCTCAACTCCTACCGCTCGGTGGACCATCCCCACCCTATCACCCATCAACACTTACCTCGCTGTGGACCATCCCAGGATATCATATGGTGTTTTTCTTACTCGGCAATAAATTTGCCTTTCTCGATTCCACTCGCTGTGTTCTGTTTTTTAGTGCCAGAGAACCCGCTGCGGGCGAGCCTGCTTATCAATAATAGCGAGATCCATAAAAGCACAATAAACTGTATATAGCGCGTTAATAATTAATCATTACGTAACCCTAGTTCGACTCCCCTACCACATGTCAAAGATAACAAATGAGACGCCCATTTGCTAAGGAGGAAATACATTTTTAATAGTACCTTTGCCTCATCGCCTCGTTAGGCTGCCACTGTCGACGTGACCAACAGTACTTCAAACGTCACTGCGCTGCTATTAAATCACGAGACACAACATTTGAGCGTCGCATGACCAGGTCAATGACAAATTCATGGCATGGACAATCGCTCAGATGTGGTGGTGCGACTTGGAGCTAGCGCTTATAAATCCAACGGTGTCCGTGCTATTTTTCTTGCTCGAGTTTGCCTGGCCTGCATGTTTGCTCTGATCGGCCACTGAATTTAGCTGGATACATTGTGTTAAGTGATCCATAGTTTTATCAGCGTCATCTTGGACCGTCATTATAGACCGTCACATAGATATATCTACAAGATAGACAGAAAAACAATATATTATTTCTCTTTTCAATTATCCTCGTTTTTGGCTTGATATATTCAGTTATTTCCGGTCGCATTCCGACGCATTTGAGTCGTTGGGGAATGCACATCCTAGTCTAGTTTCGTTCCAGTATGAGGCTGACAGTCTTCTTGTTAGCTTTTCGTTTTCTCGCAGAGCCTGCAAAGAGAACTACCGTCATGCTGCATTTCTATCATGCCGTCCACCATTACCTTTAACAGTAGGCGGATTTTGTTAGCAGTGGCCTTCATTTTGTTGGATAAATCGATTCAAGGTATTTTTTGCACTAATACATTGCCTCGCTGACGTATGGAAAGCCGCTTAATATTTAAAGCATGTCACATTATAGGATATTTCATCATTTATGTGTCTGTCTGGTATTGCATTTTCCAAAATGTCTATTCTATGTAGAAAAACGTACGATTTACTTAAAGAATAACGCACCTTTATCTATTTATTATTATTTTGTACATCTTATTTTTTTTTCTACATTTATTTACTCCAAGATGTGTTAGGGACGGAATTGCCAAGGCAACTGGAGAGACGGAATGTTCGTCAGTGGTATGTAACTTTATCTTGTCGTAATAATGGACGATATTTGTCGCAACGACCTTTGCCGAAACGACCTTTGCCGTCGATTTGTCGTCAGTAAGCGACATCTGTGGCACACGGAGGGACGTGTTTCATTTCAGTTCCTTCCGATTTGTACTTTTACGGTCGTACATATGCCGTATCACGACTGTGGACTTTGCCTGTACATAATTTAGGGGCCCTGGAAAACGTCTTTCATATAATCTTAGTTATTATTTGCTCAGCCAAACTGAAAACATAAGAGATCAGTCGATAGGCACCCGTGTGGGTGCTTCCTTTACGGGTACACGAGGTAGTATGTGCCATATGGACTTCATATGTTGATATTCTGGAACCCGACCACCTCCTTAACTCGGTCGATGGACGCATCGTCGGTCGACTTCGAGAGGTTTTACTGTACATTACAGCCTATGAAGTGAAATGGCATAATGCGTAACGCCACCATAATTGCGCACATGGACCAAGACACCTCCAGGAGAATTATACTTACATGATCACTAATCTAGGAATCTTCCCTCATCTTCACTAAACTCATTTGTGCAAACGAGCTTCCTACTAGGTTTAATATGCTTTTCGACACTTGTCGCAGCAAGGCAACAACCCGGCCTTACTTTCGATATGTGTCATCGGCGGCAAAACGCCCCCACCGAGCGGATTTTGACGGTGAAAAGGGGAAGCCTTTATCACGGCCCCCTCCCTGCCCACTGCAATGTATTAAGTACCCCCCGGGGATCGCCCGCTCGTCACCGTTCTTGAATAGGTTAAGCTTCGATGATCGTGCACCAACGCTGGTAAAAACTGTTTCAGTATGTTTCCTTGAAAATATATGCTGGTATCGCAAAAACCGAGGCTGGGTTTCATAACATGCATTGGTAGTCTGGTGTCATAGGCGGCCATGGCGGACAGGGACAGGAAATGCCGTTGGCGCATCCACATTTAGAGGTTTAGACTCGATGCCTATTCGGTGCCATCATGTATCTGAGCATTTGCCAATGCTAGCTCAATGGATGCGGAAGAAATGCTATCAAAAAACTAATTTGAGCTATTTAAATTTTGGACTGTCAACTTCACGAAACAAGAGGGGAAGGGGGCGGGGGGTTTATTTGGATTTCTTATTTGTGTGGACTCTTTTCCGTGTGCCCCCCCCCCCTCTTACATAACCGATAATTGTTTGTTTACAATATATGGTGTTTAGCTACACGCCCTCCCACACAGCGAGTATCGGGTTCGAGGGAATCGACATTGAAATCATTGACCAGTTCGAGGGAATCGACATTGAAATCATTGACCAGTTCGAGGGAATCGACATTGAAATCATTGGCCAGTTCGAGGGGATCGTGGATCGATGGTTCGAGTCCTGCTGTGGCCATGTCTGTGTCGTCGTAGGATCAAAAATCCCATGTCCTTCTTCGCAAAGAATCGGGGGTTACCCCCGGGGACATGGCTCCACTCTCCCTTCCTTCTCTCATTGACGCGATATGACAAAAAGTGGTTAAATCGTTCTGACTATACAGCCAACCGTACATGTGCGTACTGTAAGCAAAGATGAGAGACTGTCAGCCTGACAGCTACCACAAGGCTTCTCCAGTATTTCTTGCCACTAATGAGGCAACCTAGCTGAGCCGCCAACCAACTCCCCCAGTTGACCGCCTGTTTGTCTACCTGGTTGATGGCCTATGCTTAATGCCTATGTAATGTAGCATTTTGTCAACTTAGTATAATGTCAGCAATAATTGTAGCCACTATCCAGACTGATACACTGAACACTGAAACATGGCCAAATCTATAACCCACATGTGAATTAAATTGCACGCCAGCAGACAGCAGCGGCTAATCCAACCATTGTGAAACGATGTTATTATTTTTGAGTGAATGCAAGGCTAGAATTAGCTAAATTCAAGCAATATGATACTGTATCATTTGACTTGGGCACCAAGTTACATTATGGCCATCGCACAGATCAAAATGGAAAATTATGACGGCAACTCTGGTCCAACATGGCTGGCTGGGCCCTCGGCCTGGTATCTAGATCCTGGCCGTAAACCTTGCTCTTGGCGAAGTCTCGATGACGGCGAATGAACGAATGGCCAAAAACACACAATGTGCCATAAACCGCACGAATCAACAATTAACCTACAGCACAACGTCATATTAGTACACGATAAGCAGCCCAAAGATGGTGGGGGTACTTAATACATTGCTGAGTTTCGGGGGGGGGGGGGTCCGCCGTAAAGCCAAAATCCGCTCGAAAGGGGCGTTTCACCTCGAAATCCGCTCGGTAGGGGTCTTTTTTCCCCTCCTCTATGTCGCAGTTTCATGCAGATTCGTTCGGTTTATTCTTTTTTCCCGGCAAACCCGTCCCCCCCCCCCTCAGCGGTTGCTGCTGTAAAGATGTATCTTTTTCATCATAAATATCCGCTCTTTACGGGCATCGTTTTCATTATGAATGCCTGCTCTCTCTGGCATCGAGGGGCACCCGCGGACGTTCTCCCCCCCAACCAGATTTTTATAATAGTACCCCGGCCCCCCCACCACCCCACGGGGTAACCCGAGCCTGTAGATGTAAAATCGTGCTTAGAAGGCGCTGTGTGAAGAACAAAACAAATGGCGGCCAATCTAACTGACCATCTGATTGGTCAGTGCTTGCGACCTTCCGGTGCATCTCATTAGCTATCCTGCCGTACCCATGCGTATTTTAGCGCTCCATTAATTTATACTGATACTTTGTGTATCCGTCTGCGTGAGAGCGAGCCTGAGCTGTCATAGCGCACCCTTCCACGTCCGCCACAAATCAGTTTATGACATGCTGCCACACACTTTATTTATTGACCATTATCAATATGGGTGGTGATCTAGCACGAAGACAAAGATTGAACAGCAGTCAGTTGTTAATCTATATTGCACGTTATTACCTTTTTATTTATTACTATGACACTATATGAGTATGTTTTTCAGTATACCATATGAATTGAAATAAATGGTAACATATAATCTATTGATTTATCTCAGGATAACAAGTGTGATGTGAGCAGCTTAATGACCGTGTCTGTTATGACGTGAGGCCATCGGTCCCACATACCCAAGTCGTTGTCCGTCGTGGCGGGGATTCACAATCACTGCAGCCCCGTAATACAATGCTCTGCGATTTTATTTCCAGGGAAAGGTACGCTACGACCGTATGAGGGTGACTGGCCGACTGGGAGACGACAGCGGTGAGGGCCAGCTTAAGGGCCCGTGGGCCGCTTGTCTTCTCGGAGACCTCGCCTTGGTGGCTGACTATGTCAGTAATAGACTTGTAGCCTTCAGCCGTCCCAGTCCTACCACAGATTACACCTACTTCTGTCATGCGAAAACGGGGACACCTGTTTGTTGCTTGAGTAACAAGGCGAGAGATACGGTGTATGTCTCTAATTACACCGAACATGTCATTACCATATGGAAATGGTCAACAACGAAGAAACTGCACGAAGTGGGGAGGTTATCGGCTGGCGGGAGATTAAGATATCCCTGGAACATGGCATTGGACGGCGAGGAGCACGTGTATGTGGCCTGCAGTGACGGGGTGCATATAGTGAGCCTGACGACCGATACAGTCGTCAGCACTCTGACCCGACCAGACGTGGTGACAGACAGGCCGTATGGTCTGAAGCCCTAGTGCTCTACCCGGAGGGCGCCCATACAGGTCGGGTTATCAACCCCATACGACTGAAGGAACCCCAGTGTGTTGGCGCGGATGGTGTCAACTTCCTTGTTGGAGACCGTCAGGACAAGTGTGTGTACGTGGTCACACCCAGCGGAGAGACCCTGTACGTGTTCATGTACGTTGTGTCCTTCAATGGTAACCGAGTCGTTATTCTATCCCGACGACAATGCCATGACATCCTCCGTTGAGCCTTTACCATCTTGGAGACAACATGTACCTTGTGTCGAGTCTATCCACCGATTATCATGTCTTATCATTCATTATCAACTGCGCATGGACATGTTTACGGGGCTTGACGGACAATAACAGACGAAATCCCAATTATGAAGATAATCTGATGCCGTGCGAGACGTTTTGTTGTGTGATGACTGCGATATGTGAGACGTGTGTATGTTCCCGAGATAACTTTGTTGCATGCAATTGTGGCTTCAAATGAAAGCAGAGATGTACACTCCCACTTGCCCGGTCGACATTTTGCGCCGGTCGACATTTTGCGCCCGGGCGAGAGCGACTAAACTTCATCCTTCATGATCACAGTAATCCTGTACTTTTGCCTACATAGCCACATATGATATAATTTGTGTGCGGTAAAGCCATGGTTTCAAACCATTACATATGGTCCAAGGTGTCAAAGAACCGCTGACAAGAAATGTTCTCGTATATGTATAGAATTAAATAAATTGGGCCCCCGTGTATCAAATTATCCGGGCGACCACATTGTCATAATTTGGGAGCCATAATTAATAACATCGTTTCACAATGATTGGATTAGCCGCTGCTCTCTGCTGGCGTGCAATTTAATTCACATGTGGGTTATAGATTAGGCCATGTTTCAGTGTTCAGTGTATCAGTCTGGATAGTGGCTACAATTATTGCTGACATTATACTAAGTTGACAAAATGCTACATTACATAGGCATTAAGCATAGGCCATCAACCAGGTAGACAAACAGGCGGTCAACTGGGGGAGTTGGTTGGCGGCTCAGCTAGGTTGCCTCATTAATGGCAAGAAATACTGGAGAAGCCTTGTGGTAGCTGTCAGGCTGACAGTCTCTCATCTTTGCTTACAGTACGCACATGTACGGTTGGCTGTATAGTCAGAACGATTTAACCAGAAACTTCTATGGCGTGTACATCACTGAATGAAAATATGAGAAGATCAACATCAGAGTGTATATCTGACTTATAGCTCAGTTTGTATTGTATACTAATTGTGCATTGAAAACCTAGCTACTTTATTCTGTGGACTGGCATGGCCTCGGCCCCAAAGCTAGCCAGTCTGGCTATGTGAACGTGCCGACGTCACGACGAATACGTAACCTGCCTTGTTTTTGTATGTACATTAGTTTTTGTGTGCCCTAATAATAATCACGTGACACCAAGATATATATATATATATATATATATATAATAATAATAAATACATTTATTTTTTAACCTCTGTGAGGCTTAGTTACTTAGGAAGTTAATATTCTTTCTTACATATATATACAAAACCTCAGACCTCAACGGTGCTGGACCTCAGTGCAACGAAATTCTAGAACCCCGCATATCACCATTACCACCTCCAGAACCAACGGCACCATCACCACCCATGGCTTTATCTCTCAGAGCTACCTATTTCCCCCCATGGCGTTGTCTATCAGAGCTACCTATTACATCCTTCGACGTTGTCTATCTGAGCTACCTATTACATCCTTCGACGTTGTCTATCAGAGCTACCTATTACATCCTTCGACGTTGTCTATCAGAGCTACCTATTACATCCTTCGACGTTGTCTATCAGAGCTACCTATTACATCCCTCGACGTTGTCTATCAGAGCTACCTATTACATCCTTTGACGTTGTCTATCAGAGCTACCTATTACATCCTTCGACGTTGTCTATCAGAGCTACCTATTACATCCTTCGACGTTGTCTATCAGAGCTACCTATTACATCCTTCGACGTTGTCTATCAGAGCTACCTATTACATCCTTCGACGTTGTCTATCAGAGCTACCTATTACATCCTGCGACGTTGTCTATCAGAGCTACCTATTACATCCTTCGACGTTGTCTATCAGAGCTACCTATTACATCCTTCGACGTTGTCTATCAGAGCTACCTATTACATCCTTCGACGTTGTCTATCAGAGCTACCTATTACTCCCCATGAACTGCCTTTCGTGATTTGTGCTATAAGCACAGGTCTTACATCACAACACCCCAGGGGCGGATCCAGGAATTTGAAAAGGGAGGGGTCCACTGACAGCTTGCGTGGTGGGTGGGGGGGCGGGGTGTTCTCGGAAAATGCAACCGGGCGGGGGGGGTCACCAAGTTCAAGTTTTGGACGACCGGGGGGGGGGGGGTGGTCCACCAATGCTGAGCCTCAGATGGGCATTCTTCCTCAAAACAAAGGGGGGGGGGAGGGTGGGGCTCCACGCCGGATGACCTAAATTTTGCAATAAAAAACGTTATTCCTCAAAAAAAGGGGTGCGGGGCGGACCCCCTAGGCCGGCCCTCACCCCTCAATTGGGTTCGCCCCTGTGACCCCGACAATGTCACTGTCACGGCGGGGTTGCCATGGCTTCTTTATTACGTCATTGGTTTAATTTATCCGCTGGACCCCCTGGATCCGCCACTATAATATATATCATGAATGTTAATCATGGGTAATATAAGTGGTATGAGTACAAACATGGCCTAGGAACCGAGCGCCACCGTGCGGCAGAGCTTGGTGCCTGGCGTGCACATGTAGGAGACCGGAACCCAAGACTTATGTGTACGTCTGTACACACATTCCAAGTAGGGCGAACCACTTTGTTTCAACATTGCTCCCAAGACATATGGCTGGCCGTTTACTGTCAGAATCCATCGCGGGTTCTAACATGGCATTGCCAGGGGCAACAGGATGGTGGTAACAGGAGGAAAACCAGGCTCATCTGCTCTATCAAGTAATTTATCCTTAATCTCTTTTGTTTTCGTCATATGACGCATTTCGTGACGCATTTCGTGACCAGGTTTGTACGTCAAATGAGAGGTAAATTCACACACTTTCTGACATAAAAAGAGATTTCCAAGCTCATTATAAATAATCTAGGCTTTGTATGAATGGCTTCTAATTCCATACGACGCCAAGGTGACGTCATATGACGTCAGCCACGATTACCAGATTTTGTATATTTTTTAATTTGGAGGTTTTATCATCTGACGATCGACGCTCAGTGACTACATCTTTAGGGTAAAATAGGGAAAGAATAAAGTAATTCCTGGTCTTCATGTTAGTCTCCTCCACAGCCCCCCACTGCGTGGCACGCTCACTCAGACTAGGCGATGCAATATCAGATCACTTCCCTGTTGGTCGTTATCAACAGTTTCTGGAAGGACCTGCGGATTGTCGAAAATGTAAATCATGTGCCGATGACGATGCGAACAAACAATGACAGAAACGTATGACTCCTGTATCTTCTCCTATTGACGCGATATGAATATACAACATATGAATATACAACCAACCAACCAAACTCACCCCTAATGACCCCTAGCGAGTGCTGCACAGACTATCATATCCCCAAGCTAGAGTCATAATGACCCCTAGTGAGTGGTGCACAGACTATCATATCCCCAAGCTAGAGTCATAATGACCCCTAGTGAGTGGTGCACAGACTATCATATTCCCAAGCTAGAGTAATAATGACCCCTAGTGAGTGGTGCACAGACTATCATATCCCCAAGCTAGTCATAATGACCCCTAGTAAGTGGTACACAGACTATCATATCCCCAAGCTAGAGTCATAATGACCCCTAGTGAGTGGTACACAGACTATCATATCCCCAAGCTAGTCATAATGACCCCTAGTGAGTGGTGCACAGACTATCATATCCCCAAGCTAGAGTCATAATGACCCCCTAGTGGGTGGTGCACAGACTATCATATCCCCAAGCTAGAGTCAAAATGACCCCTAGTGAGTGGTGCACAGACTATCATATCCCCAAGCTAGAGTCAGAATGACCCCCTAGTGGGTGGTGCACAGACTATCATATCCCCAAGCTAGAGTCAAAATGACCCCTAGTGAGTGGTGCACAGACTATCATATCCCCAAGCTAGAGTCATACTGACCCCTAGTGAGTGGTGCACAGACTATCACCTCCCCAAGCTAGAGTCATAATGACCCCTAGTGAGTGGTGCACAGACTATCATATCCCCAAGCTAGAGTCAGAATGACCCCCTAGTGGGTGGTGCACAGACTATCATATCCCCAAGCTAGAGTCATAATGACCCCTACAGACTATCATATCCCAAAGCTAGTCATAATGACCCCTAGTGGGTGGTGCACAGACTATCATATCCCCAAGCTAGAGTCAAAATGACCCCTAGTGAGTGGTGCACAGACTATCATATCCCCAAGCTAGAGTCATACTGACCCCTAGTGAGTGGTGCACAGACTATCATATCCCCAGCTAGAGTCATAATGACCCCTAGTGAGTGGTGCACAGACTATCATATCCCCAAGCTAGAGTCAGAATGACCCCCTAGTGGGTGGTGCACAGACTATCATATCCCCAAGCTAGAGTCATAATGACCCCTACAGACTATCATATCCCAAAGCTAGTCATAATGACCCCTAGTGAGTGGTGCACAGACTATCATATCCCCAAGCTAGAGTCAAAATGACCCCTAGTGAGTGGTGCACAGACTATCATATCCCCAAGCTAGAGTCATAATGACCCCTAGTGAGTGGTGCACAGACTATCATATCCCCAAGCTAGAGTCATAATGACCCTAGTGAGTGGTGCACAGACTATCATATCCCCAAGCTAGAGTCATAATGACCCCTAGTGAGTGGTGTACAGACTATCATATCCCCAAGCTAGAGTCATAATGACCCCTAGTCAGTGGTGCACAGACTATCATATTCCCAAGCTAGAGTCATAATGAACTCTAGTGAGTCGTGCACATACTATCATATCCCCAAGCTAGAATCATAATGAACCCCTAGTGAGTGGTACACAGACTATCATATCCCCAAGCTAGAGTCATAATGACCCCTAGTGCGTGGTGCACAGACTATCATATCCCCAAGCTAGTCATAATGACCCCTAGTGAGTGGTGCACAGACTATCATATCCCCAAGCTAGAGTCATAATGACCCCTAGTGAGTGGTACAAACACTATCATATCCCCAAGCTAGTCATAATGACCCTTAGTGAGTGGTGCACAGACTATCATATCCCCAAGCTAGAGTCATAATGACCCCCTAGTGGGTGGTGCACAGACTATCATATCCCCAAGCTAGAGTCAAAATGACCCCTAGTGAGTGGTGCACAGACTATCATATCCCCAAGCTAGAGTCATAATGACCCCTAGTGAGTGGTGCACAGACTATAATATCCCCAAGCTAGAGTCATAATGACCCCTAGTGAGTGGTGCACAGACTATCATATCCCCAAGCTAGAGTCAGAATGACCCCCTAGCGGGTGGTGCACAGACTATCATATCCCCAAGCTAGAGTCATAATGACCCCTACAGACTATCATATCCCAAAGCTAGTCATAATGACCCCTAGTGAGTGGTGCACAGACTATCATATCCGCAAGCTAGAGTCAAAATGACCCCTAGTGAGTGGTGCACAGACTATCATATCCCCAAGCTAGAGTCATAATGACCCCTAGTGAGTGGTGCACAGACTATCATATCCCCAAGCTAGAGTCATAATGACCCCCTAGTGGGTGGTGCACAGACTATCATATCCCCAAGCTAGAGTCATAATGACCCCTACAGACTATCATATCCCAAAGCTAGTCATAATGACCCCTAGTGAGTGGTGCACAGACTATCATATCCCCAAGCTAGAGTCATAATGACCCCTACAGACTATCATATCCCAAAGCTAGTCATAATGACCCCTAGTGAGTGGTGCACAGACTATCATATCCCCAAGCTAGAGTCATAATGACCCCTAGTGAGTGGTGCACAGACTATCATATCCCCAAGCTAGAGTCAGAATGACCCCCTAGTGGGTGGTGCACAGACTATCATATCCCCAAGCTAGAGTCATAATGACCCCTACAGACTATCATATCCCAAAGCTAGTCATAAGTGAGTGGTGCACAGACTATCATATCCCCAAGCTAGAATCATAATGACCCATAGTGAGTGGTGCACAGACTATCATATCAACAAGCTAGAGTCATAATGACCCCTAGTGAGTGGTGCACAGACTATCATATCCCCAAGCTAGAATCATAATGACCCCCTCACGGAGCGCTCAGATATGTTTGTTTCTAAAGTTTCGGTTGAGGTGTTTACAAAGCAAACAGGTTAACGCCATGACAACGTCGACACAACGTAATTTTTTGTTTGGACCATGTGAACATGTCTTTTTTTTTTACATTGCTTCAACGTTTTTTGATTACGCTGTCAGACATTCAGTCCAGTATTAAAATGGCTCCTTCTGGGAAAAAGAAATGCATGTATGATGAATTAATTGGGAGCATGACTGTCAAAGACAATCAATTACATGTTGTTTACATGATGTCTGATTCTTCAGGTAACGTTGTCTTAACATTGTGAAAACGTCCACTCCCGACTTCTCACAATTTTGTTTTTCTTAGCAGCTGCTGCACGCAGCCAATTTTCATTGGTCACTGCACATCCCAACCCTATCACCCCGCAACTCTTATCTCTATGTGGACCATCCCCAGCCTGTTACCCCATAACACTTACCCCTCTGAGGGTCATCCCCACCCTGTTACCCCATACCATTTACCCCTCTGAGGGCCATCCCCACCCTGTTATCCCACAAGACTTACCCCTCTTAGGGCCATCACCAGGATGTCAGCCCAAAACACTTACCCCTCTGTGGGCCATCCCCACCCTGTCACCCCATAACACTTACCCCTCTGTGGACCATCCCCACGATGTCAACCCAAAACACTTACCCCTCTTAGGGCCATCCCCACGATGTCGACCCACAACACTTACCCCTCTTAGGGCCATTCCCATCCTGTTACCCCATAACACTTACCCCTCTGTGGGCCATTCCCATCCTGTTACCCCATAACACTTACCCCTCTGTGCGCCATCCCCACCCTGTTACCCCACAACACTTACCCCTCTGTGGACCATCCCCACGATGTCAACCCACAACACTTACCCCTCTGTGGACCATCCCCACGATGTCAACCGATAACACTTACCCCTCTGTGGACCATCCCCACGATGTCAACCCACGACACTTACCCCTCTGTGGACCATCCCCACCCAGTCACCCCTCAACACTTACCCCTCTGTGGACCATCCCCACGATGTCAACCCATAACACTTACCCCTCTGTGGACCATCCCCACGATGTCAACCCACAACACTTACCCCTCTTAGGGCCATCCCCACGATGTCAACCCACAACACTTACCCCTCTGTGGACCATCCCCACGATGTCAACCCATAACACTTACCCCTCTGTGCGCCATCCCCACCCTGTTACCCCACAACACTTACCCCTCTGTGGACCATCCCCACGATGTCAACCCACAACACTTACCCCTCTGTGGACCATCCCCACGATGTCAACCGATAACACTTACCCCTCTGTGGACCATCCCCACGATGTCAACCCACGACACTTACCCCTCTGTGGACCATCCCCACCCAGTCACCCCTCAACACTTACCCCTCTGTGGACCATCCCCACGATGTCAACCCATAACACTTACCCCTCTGTGGACCATCCCCACGATGTCAACCCACAACACTTATCCCTTTGTGGACCATCCCCACGATCTCAACCCACAACACTTACCCCTCTGTGGATCATCCCCACCCTATCACCCCTCAACACTAACCTCGCTGTGGACCATCCCCACCCTATCACCCCTCAACTCCTACCGCTCGGTGAACCATCCCCACCCTATCACCCCTCAACTCCTACCGCTCGGTGGACCATCCCCACCCTATCACCCCTTAAATCCTACCACTCGGTGGACCATCCCCACCCTATCACCCCTCAACACCTACCGCTCGGTGGACCATCCCCACCCTATCACCCCTCAACACTTACCTCGCTGTGGATCATCCCCACCCTATCACCCCTCAACACTTACCCCTCTGTGGACCATTCCCCCCCTATCACCCCTCAACACTTGCCCCTCTGTGGACCATCCCCACCCTATCACCCCTCAACTCCTACCGCTCGGTGGACCATCCCCACCCTATCACTCCTCAACTGCTACCGCTCGGTGGACCATTCCCACCCTATCACCCCTCAACTCCTACCGCTCGGTGGACCATCCCCACCCTATCACCCTCCAACTCCTACCGCTCGGTGGACCATTTCCACCCTATCAACCCACAACACCTACCGCTCTGTGGACCATCCCCACCCTATCACCCCTCAACACTTACCTCGCTGTGGACCACCCCAGGTATGTCATATGGTGTTTTTCTTACTTGGCAATAAATTTGCCCTTCTCGACTCCACGCGCTGTGTTCTGTTTTTAGTGCCAGAGAACACGCTCAGAGCGAGCCTGCTCATCAATAAAAGCGAGAGCCATAAAAACACAATAAACTGTGTATAGCACGTTAATATTTAATCATAACGTTCGACTCCCCTGCCAAATGTCAAAGATAACAAATGAGACGCCCATTTGCTAAGGAGGAAATACATTTTTAATAGTACCTTTGCCTCATCGCCTCGTTAGGCTGCCACTGTCAACGTGACCAACAGTACTTCAAACGTCACTGCGCTGCCATTAAATCACGAGACACAACATTTGAGCGTCGCATGACCAGGTCAATGACAAATTCATGGCATGGACAATCGCTCAGATGTGGTGGTGCGACTTGGAGCTAGCGCTTATAAATCCAACGGTGTCCGTGCTCTTCTTCTTGTGCGAGTTTGCCTGGCCTGCTTGCTTGCTCTGATCGGCCACTGAATTTAGCTAAACACATTGCGTTAAGCGATCCATAGTTTTATCAGCGTCATCTTGGACCGTCATTATAGCCGTCACATGGACATATCTACAAGATAGACAGAAAAACAATTTATTTCTCTTTTCAATTATCCTCATTTCTGGCTTGATATATTCAGTTATTTTCGGTCGCATTCCGACGCATTGGAGTCGTTGGGGAATGCACATCCTAGTCTAGTTTTGTTCCTACCGTCATGCTGGAAAGCTTCATGCAGTTCAAAATTACCTTTAACAGTAGGAGGAAGTTTTTAGCAGTGGTCTTCATTTTGTTGGATAAATCGATTCAAGGTAATTTTTTGCACTAATACATTGCCTCGCTGACGCATGGAAAGCTGTTTAATATTTAAAGCATGTCACATTATATTTTTTCCTCATTTATGTGTCTGTCTGGTTTTGCATTTACTTAAAGAAATACGTACATTTATTTATTCATTATTATTTGATATATCTCATTTTATTTCTACATTTATTCACTCCAAGATGCGTGGGCGACGGAATTGGAGATGACCTTTGCCATGCAGCGTCTCTTGGACGTCGGAACAGTGACCTGTAGCGGATATGACGTATGTAGTCTTCAACCACCGGATGTGACGTCACGCGTGGCGACAAGCGATAATGCGCTGTATGCAATGGCTGCCGCCGTCATACAGCAAGGCAACTGGAGAGACGGAATGTTCTTTAGTGGTATATAACTTTATCTTGTCGTAATAATGGACGATATTTGTCGCAAAGACATTTGTCGAAACGACATTTGTCGAAACGACCTTTGCCGAAGCGACCTTTTCCTTCGATTTGTCGTCAGTTGTCGCAATATTCAGACATTTGTTGTCAGTAAGCGACATCCGTTGCACCCTGGAGGGACGTATTTCATTACATTTCCTTCCGATTTGTACTTTTACGGTCGTACATATGCCGTATCACGACTGCGGACTTTGCCTGTACATAATTTAGGGGCCATGGAAAACGTCTTTCATATAATTTTAGTTATTGGTTGCTCACCCAAACTGAAAGCGTAAGCGATCAGTCGATTGGCACCCGTGTGGGTGCTTCCTTTACGGGTACACGAGTTAGTATGTGTATGTGTATAGTTTGTTGAGATTCTGTATCGATCGATAAGCGGCGGTCACGTCGTCGGTCGACTTCGAGAGGTTTTACTGTACGTGTTTATGAAGTGAAATGGCATAATGCGTAACGCCACCATAATTGCGCACATGGACCAAGACACCTCCAGGAGAATTATACTTACATGACCTCTAGTCTAGGAATCTTCCCTCATCTTCACGAAACTCATATGTACAAACAAGCTTCCCAATAGGTTTAATATGCTTTGTTAGCAACACTCTGCATCTATAGCAACATGTTACAGATGGCTTTCTGTCACATGACCTTGACTGGGACCCTGGTATGTCCTCTCCGGCGTTCGTCGATTACACGTGTCTGGACTTTCATGGCGACCTCTCATTGGGTGTTGTCCCCAAGGATGATTACGTCAACATCATCATCAATTGTGACGTCACCGTGGGCGGAGACATCATGGCAAAGGTTGGGAATTTTCCGTTCTAAATGGTATTCGCTGTCATTATTATAATAATATTACTATGCAGATATGGTTCTAACAGGCATTTACCTTCACATTCAGCCTCAGTCTCAGCCTCAGCCTAACCCTCATCCTCACCCTCACCCTCACCCTCACCCTCAGCCTCACCTTTACCCTCACCCTCACCCTCACCCTCACCCTCACCCTCACCCTCACTCTCACCCTCACCCTCACCCTCACCCTCACCCTCACCCTCACCCTCACCCTCACTCTCAGCTGCTCGACATCGCTATAGAGACTAATAATCCTCATTCTGCAACGCTGACAGATTTGCACATCTGGATTGAAGGGACATAGCTTCAACTGGCTACTGCTTGTAAACCAGCTACCGTCAAACACAACGACCATGTTACCCGGGTGTCTTCAGGAGGGAGACAACGTGTTGATCATAAAGGCAGAACTTGGCCAATCAGATTCCTTGGCCGAGCATCACCAGCATGTCCAGGTGGTAAGTTTGTCATCTATGTGTCAAAACAATCTGATGCCTAGATCTATATGTTTATCATGCCACCAACATAATTCAAACCATGTGTAAATATATAGATTTACATGGTTGTCGCATTGCATTAGGATATTATAGCTTATGCCTAATATAATATAATTCATTTACCCGAAACCGACAGAGTGACGTCACCAGCGTCCGAATCGAACGCTGCATGTCCAATTGTCACCATGGAAACAATGGCTGGACCGTCATCGACGCTGTCACTAGTCCCTCTGACGTCTGGGGTCTTCGGGATCCCCTCCTGCCAGCGGTCTTCCGGCAGTTTTACGGCAGGACGCTCACCGTGGCGTGGGGAGAGGTGAGTGGTGTCCCGGTTCGTTCTCAGACTGATACGGCCATGAAAGAAGACCTAAATGGACTGTGAACATGAAATTGATCGCCTGTTACGCGTTGGCAGAGGCGGCAAAAGATTAGTTTCAATATAGTGAAAGAAAGCCAGCCCATACCCCCATTATCACCTAACGACAACATGTAGACATGTTTTTCAACGACTTATTAGGTCGTCAGTTACGCCGCCAATGCCTGAAAAAAACCCAACATTGCCAGCTTATATATGTATACACATATGTGTCACAAATTCATTGTAAGCGGACTTCTACACATCCACCTCTCGTCTGTCTCGTCCTCCTCTCACGCCCATCTCAGTGGGTAGAATGGCAAAATAGGGCTTAATTAAATTTAAGAAGGAGCAAAGCGATCGAACTCCGGGCGAGCGAAAATTGCTTCCCGAGGGGGGGGGGGGGGGGGGGGTGGGAGGGGGTGCGCTCCAAGAGCGAGTTGCCGCGAAAAAGTACTCCTTCCGAGCGGATTTTAGCGGCAAAACGCTCCGACCGAGCGGATTTTGATAGCAGAAACTCGACCTAGCGGATGTTGGCGGTAAACCGCCCCGACCGAGCGGATGTTGGCGGTGAAAAGGGGGAGGTTTTACCGCGGACCCTGCTCCCCCCCCCCCCTCGCCCACAGCAATGTATTAAGTACCCCCCGGGGGTCGCCCGGCCGTCACCGTACTCGAATAAGTTAAGTTTCGATGAATCGATTAAGGCCTAAAATACCGCACGGTTGACGGCTTCACAACATGCATTGGTAGTCTGGGGTGATATGCGGCCATGGCGGACAGGGACAGGAAATGGCGTTGGCGCATCCACATTTAGACGTTTAGACACGATTTTATGCGGCGCCATCATGTATCTGATCCTCCGGTATATGATCTTGTTATTGTTACGCGAATAAAGGTGTGTTGTGGCACTTATACACCTATTTATAACGGGACCACAAGATTATTCCCTCGTAACCTTCCGAATAACATTCTTAAATACCCAATAATGATGACGCTGGGGTTTTGCTTGGAAAACAAAGCATTAATTAATTAATTAGACGTCAGCATTTGCCAATGCTAGCTCAATGGATGCGGAAGAAATGCTATTAAAAAACTAATCTGAGCAATTTTAATTTGTGATCGTCAATTTTACGAAACAAGAGGGGAACGGGGGAGGAGTTCGATTTCTTGTTTGTGTGGACTCTTTTTCGTGTGCCCCCCACCCCCCCTACATAACCTATAATTGTTTGTTCACAGTATATGGTTTTTAGCTACACACTGTTCGAGACAGAGAGTCGTATCAGCCAGTTCGAGGGAATCGACATTGAAATCATTAAAATATTATCGGACATATTTAATTTCAGGTAGGTAAACACGGCATAGCAAATGACATTCGGTTTCTTTGTTTTACTTTGACAGAAAAGTAATCTGGAATTGATCTTCTATGAGCGCGTTAAATTATTATATCAACGTTTACTCATGGGTGCGTTAACATGTTTATATTTCCGCGTTCTGTTGGCGCGTTAACATGGTATATTTCCGCGTTCTGTGGGCGCGTTAACATGGTATATTTCCGCGTTCTGTTGGCGCGTTAACATGGTATATTGCCGCGTTCTGTGGGCGCGTTAACATGTTTTTTGTTTAAAAAGCCGCATTCTGTGGACGCGTTAAAATTTAAATTTGTGTTGGGATTATCTATGAGAGCGTTAACTGTTTTCTGTGAACGCAATAAATGTTTTTATTGAAGCTTAGTTATGCATGGGTTCGCCAAAATGTAAGCCGCGTTCTGATTTTGATTTATGGCGGGTTTCAGGGGCGCGCCTAGGTGGGGGAGTAAGAGGGTTGAACACTCCCCCCCCGCCCTTTGAAAATACACTGTAAAAGTCGGGTTCTCCGAGCACCCGCCTCCCCCCGGTTGCTTTTCTGTGAATGCGATAAATGTTTTTATTGAGCCGTTTGTGCCGTTTAACATGGTAATGTTGCATTGTTGTTCACGTTCCCGCCCATTTGGTACACGTTTGTTGTTACAGAGTTCACATGGAATACACAGTCGACGGTCACTGGGGAGGACAAAATCTTGACGGATCTTGGAACGGGATGGTGGGGATGGTCCACAGAGGGGTAAGTGTTGAGGAGTGACAGGGTGGGGATGGTCCACAGAGGGGTAAGTGTTGAGGGGTGACAGGGTGGGGATGGTCCACAGAGGGGTGAGTATTGAGGGGTAACAGGGTGGGGATGGCCCACATAGGGGTAAGTGTTGAGGGCTGACAGGGTGGTTGTGGTCCACAAAGGGGTAAGTGTTGAGGGGTGACAGGGTGGTTGTGGTCCACAGAGGGGTAAGTGTTGAGGGGTGACAGGGTGGTTGTGGTCCACAGAGGGGTAAGTGTTGAGGGGTGACAGAGTGGGGATGGTCCACAGAGGGGTAAGTGTTGAGGAGTGACAGGGTGGTTGTGGTCCACAGAGGGGTAAGTGTTGAGGGTGACAGGGTGGGGATGATCCACAGAGGGGTAAGTGTCGAGGGGTGACAGGGTGGTTGTGGTCCACAGAGGGATAAGTGTTGAGGGGTGACAGGGTGGGGATGGTCCACAGAGGGGTGAGTGTTGAGGGGTGACAGGGTGGGGATGGCCCACATAGGGGTAAGTGTTGAGGGGTGACAGGGTGGGGATGGTCTATAGAGGGGTAAGTGTTGAGGGGTGACAGGGTGGTTGTGGTCCACAAAGGGGTAAGTGTTGAGGGGTGACAGGGTGGGGATGGTCCACAGCGGGGTGAGTATTGAGGGGTGACAGGGTGGGGATGGCCCACATAGGGGTAAGTGTTGAGGGGTGACAGGGTGGGGATGGTCCACAGAGGGGTAAGTGTTGAGGGGTGACAGGGTGGTTGTGGTCCACAGAGGGGTAAGTGTTGAGGGGTGACAGAGTGGGGATGGTCCACAGAGGGGTAAGTGTTGAGGGGTGACAGGGTGGTTGTGGTCCACAGAGGGGTAAGTGTTGAGGGTGACCGGGTGGGGATGGTCCACAGAGGGGTAAGTGTCGAGGGGTGACAGGGTGGGGATGGTCCACAGAGGGGTGAGTATTGAGGGGTGACAGGGTGGGGATGGCCCACATAGGGGTAAGTGTTGAGGGGTGACAGGGTGGTTGTGGTCCACAAAGGGGTAAGTGTTGAGGGGTGACAGGGTGGTTGTGGTCCACTGAGGGGTAAGTGTTGAGGGGTGACAGGGTGGTTGTGGTCCACAGAGGGGTAAGTGTTGAGGGGTGACAGAGTGGGGATGGTCCACAGTGGGGTAAGTGTTGAGGAGTGACAGGGTGGTTGTGGTCCACAGAGGGGTAAGTGTTGAGGGTGACAGGGTGGGGATGATCCACAGAGGGGTAAGTGTCGAGGGGTGACAGGGTGGTTGTGGTCCACAGAGGAATAAGTGTTGAGGGGTGACAGGGTGGGGATGGTCCACAGAGGGGTGAGTGTTGAGGGGTGACAGGGTGGGGATGGCCCACAGCGGGGTAAGTGTTGAGGGGTGACAGGGTGGGGATGGTCTATAGAGGGGTAAGTGTTGAGGGGTGACAGGGTGGTTGTGGTCCACAAAGGGGTAAGTGTTGAGGGGTGACAGGGTGGGGATGGTCCACAGCGGGGTGAGTATTGAGGGGTGACAGGGTGGGGATGGCCCACATAGGGGTAAGTGTTGAGGGGTGACAGGGTGGGGATGGTCCACAGAGGGGTAAGTGTTGAGGGGTGACAGGGTGGTTGTGGTCCACAGAGGGGTAAGTGTTGAGGGGTGACAGAGTGGGGATGGTCCACAGAGGGGTAAGTGTTGAGGGATGACAGGGTGGTTGTGGTCCACAGAGGGGTAAGTGTTGAGGGTGACCGGGTGGGGATGGTCCACAGAGGGGTAAGTGTCGAGGGGTGACAGGGTGGTTGTGGTCCACAGAGGGATAAGTGTTGAGGGGTGACAGGGTGGGGATGGTCCACAGCGGGGTAAGTGTTGAGGGGTGACAGGGTGGTTGTGGTCCACAGAGGGGTAAATGTTGAGGGGTGACAGGGTGGGGATGGCCCACAGAGGGGTAAGTGTTGAGGGATGACAGGGTGGGGATGGTCCACAGAGGGGTAAGTGTTTAGGGGTGACAGGGTGGGGATGGTCCACAGAGGGGTAAGTGTTAAGGGGTGACAGGGTCGGGGTGGTCCACAGAGGGGTAAGTGTTGAGGGGTGACAGGGTGGTTGTGGTCTACAAAGGGGTAAGTGTTGAGGGGTGACAGGGTGGGGATGGTCCACAGAGGGGTAAGTGTTGAGGAGTGACAGGGTGGTGGTCTACAGAGGGGTAAGTGTTGAGGGGTGACAGGGTGGTTGTGGTCCACAGAGGGGTAAGTGTTGAGGGTTGACAGGGTGGGGATGGTCCACATAGGTGTAAGTGTTAAGGGGTGACAGGGTGGGGATGGTCCACATAGGTGTAAGTGTTGAGGGGTGACGTGGTGGGGATTGTCCACATAGAGGTAACAAGAGTGAAACCTGTTTGTGGGAACGTGCTAACGGGTTCGTGGTGTTTCGGGGTGCGTATTTTGGGTTGCGACTTTAAAGGTAGGTGCTTGAGTAATGGTAGGTTTTGGGGAGTACATATTTAGGGGTATAATTTTTAAGGACTTTGTTGGGAAACGTATTTGTGGGCACCTGTTGATTGCCTGTTGATTGATGCATGAGACGGTCGAGCTGCTTCAGATAGAAATAATTCTTCTCTGATAAGCGACCTGGTGGGATTAGGTTACGGACAGAAATTTAGTCAGGTCAGTTCGAAGATGATGTGTACTGACGGTGAAGTGGTACAGGATGTCCTCCCACATTAGGGCGTTACACTAATCTATCTGCATAAACTACTTGACTGAGCATAAACTTCTGGCCTATGTGGCTGTAGATTAACCAATTAATGGCGACATAGTCAATGATAACGACACAATCAATGATGACGTCACAATCAATGATGACGTCACAATCAATGATGACGACATAATCAATGATGACGACATAATCAATGACGTCATACATGTTTACAGGAGGCACAGTTGGCGGTGGGTGGGATCACCATCAGCAGTTCCCGGGATGAGGTCATCGACTTTACCATTCCTTTCTGGAGCGAAGCTTCTGTCATGGTAGTCCGGGTTCAGAACACTCCCGGCAGCTACTTTCTGGATGTATTTCGCCGGAATCTTTGGATACTCATCTTTATCCTGCCAACGGTCGTCACCATTGTGACATGGGGGTCATGCCGCGTGCTGCTTGCGAGACCTGACCGCCATCAGAAGAGGAGTAGCCAGCTCTGGGCAATCTTCCTGACCAACTATAGTAAACTCTTCTCCCAAGGTAATATATCGGCGACTGCTCATTGTACTGTATAGAAGAACCTCTTACATTGTAGTGATGCTATGTTAGCCTTGTATGACATGGAAAATCGGCAATTTAGAGGCTGCAAGAATAGTAGTGAGTATGAGACAAGGACTCGTTTTCCCCCTATTCGGTTTTATATTCAGGACGCTTTAACGACTTTTGGTGTATACCGCGTCCATGGGAGAAGGAAGCGAGAGTGGAGCCATGTCTCTGGGGGTTACGCCCTACTCTTTGCGAAGAAAGACGTGGTATCTTTATCCTGAGACCACACGGACATGGCCACAGCGGGGTGCGAATCACCGATCCACGTGCCGTTAGGCTCTCAAGTGACCAGAGCACCCAAGGGGAGCCACCACTGAGCTACCGGGTCAGCCCCTTTTCCCCATTTTGGAGCTTGTTTGAGAAATGCTTGTGTTTAGCTTTCCAGATTGTGTAACTTCCGTCTTGCTTATCTCCAGGTCATATCCAACCGGTGACTTTCCCCCGCTCCTGGTCTGTCCGGATCACTCACATCTTCTTCTGGCTCACCGTCTTGGTGTTGGTGGCGACCTACTCCGGCAACCTGACGGCGACCTTGGCGGTCCACAAGTTCACCTTGCCCTTCGACACGCTGTGGGAAGTGGCGGAAGATAAAGAATACACATTGGTTACACTGGAGGGAAGCGTACATGAAACTATCCTAACAGTGAGTCAGCAATGAAATGTCGTCGAAATGGCTCATTTGATAATGTTGATGGCAATCAGTAGCCATATCAGTATAGGTACTTATGGGGCGAATACGAGCTAAGGCGTTAACACGAGATCTCTAGATAACAACTTATTGACATCACAAATAGCTGTGTATGAAAGGGCGTTCATGGTAATATTTTATAATCAAGGTTGAGCCTTAATCGAACCGAAGTGATTTTGGTTGACTGGAGAATAAATCACGACATGATGAAAACTGGCCAAACGTCCCATCTGGTTGTTCTTTTGATATTAAATGTCGATCAGCGTCCTTCGTTAGTGGGAACAATTGTTTTCTGAAATCTAAAAGTGTCAATCCCTTTAATGACACTAAAAAATTAGTTTCCAATAGAAAGTAAACAGTGAACCGGCGGAGGGATACACATTGTGCGGATTTTATTTTAGAAGATTCAGGATTAGGATTTCGAAGACTCATTTAGCCGGCCTAGCTTAGTCAGTAGAACACCAGACTTTGGTTGTGCTTTCAATTCCCGTTGGATTTATTGGGATTGTTTTGATTTGGGGGTGGGGGGGGGGGAGGGGCAGTGCATTTACTGATAGCATCAACTCTATTTCACTAAAAAAATCGGGTTATTCCCACGGTCGTCGCGTTTTAGGTAAAAACAAGATTCTAAGACAAATCGGCAGCTTAGTTGACGTACGCGGCCCTGCCGGGTCGCTTGTTGGAAAGTATGTGTATGTATGAAGAGAACGAACTTGTTGCTTACACAGGCGGCCGAGAGCGGAGTTTACAAAGCATTAGGGGATAAGCTGCGCCGACAAGGAAAAGAGAATTCCTTCTTCCCAGACGATGACAACTACTGGCATGTGGTCACCGGTCGTCACGTGATCGCGGGGGACCGAACGCTGTGGGAAGATAGAATACGACGCGATGACGTCACGTGTCAGGTTCGCCTGCTGCGAGAGGAGTTCTTCCCTTCCGGTTTTGGCATCGTGACGCCCCAGGGGGCGCCCTACGTCAGACACTTCAACCGCGTGTGAGTTAGCAACGGGATGTCCCCAGAACATTACAGCTTTGAACTCGTCGTAGACAAGCACCGTCTTCGAATGTTACCGGAATGTTGGGTTCGACGTGCATTGTTTCTTTTATTTCTATAGCGCTTTACTCTACACAACGTGGGTCCAGCTAACCAGATAGTTAGTTGGCTATCCACTATGCCAACCCTGCGACCGGACCATGTTCGCACCCCAATTGTGCAAACAATTATGGTTCTCTGCCGACTTACGTACGGCGACCGGGCTCACGATCCGGTTCATTGGAAAAGAGGGCGGAAGAAAGGGAGGGGGAGGGAGGGGGAGGGAGGGAGAGGTAGGGGGGCACGAGTGCGAAGGGTGACCAGATGGCGCCTAGAGGAAAGGGTGAGGGGACAGCGCATGAACGGAACCGGATAGGGGTCTGTGTCGATTTTTCAAAATTCTCAGTGTCGAATGTCCATTTTTCATGACATTCCGTGTTGATTTTTAGCAAAGTTCCGTGTCGTTTTTTCAAAACTCTGTTTCGATGTCGCTTTTTCAGATCCTTATTTCGGAATATGGGGTCAATGTCGAATGTGGATTTTTCAAATAGCTGCCCACAAAACGTGAACAGATCTCCAGTCCTTGACCCCAAACTCCTATCCCCACGCCCGATTCTCAACTGATATAGCACGTGCGACCTCTGGTGGGCGTCGTAGCTGGCCTTGTTGCAAACAATAAAATAGTTCACGAAAGCTTAAGTTTAATATATCAAAAAAGGACCTCTTTCGGCGATAATATTATTTTTATTGCATAAACGTGCGTCAAATGGTGTTTTCATATTTCAATTTTCGAGCAAGCGTGGAAGCTTCTAAAGATTAAATCAAGTTTTGAACTTAGTCTGAGTTTCTTGGAGCTGACGGGGACGTTTAAAGCAGTATCATCATGATTGCAAGGTAAGAATGTGTAGATTTCTTTCGCAAGTATATTTAAAGTAGATATTGCACATATCTCATCACGTGCAATACGCGAAGACCCTTGTCCTATTTACCATTAACGGAAAGATATACCACCCCCCCGCCCCCCAGGCCCAGATTAACTGCCTACCCCGGCCCAGGGCATTTACTATAGATTAAGCCCGGATTAAATCTGGCTAAACTTGGTTGCTGCCATTGAAGTAAGTGATGTATGGGAGAGGTGACTTGTATGGATGTACATATTTATCTTTGTATGTATAAAAAGTTGCATATCGAGCTCTAAACTAAAGAGGTCACAATACAAATAAAAATCAGTCCTTGAATCCCCCCCGAAAAAATGTTTGTCTACATTCCACGCATGCCAGACTGACAAATGGATATTTTTAACCTTGCCCGTGATATCAATTAACCACAGTTTTTCAACTTAATCGTAAACGTCATCAGTTTTTGTGCTTCGTGATGCTTTGTTATAAGTAGCAGGGCCGCGACAGAGTTCCGCGGTGTTCCGGGATAGACAAGTTTGCCATATCACAGCCGAAACGGCGATGTTTATTAGGTTGATTATAGAATGAAACAATCGAGTTTTCTGCAAATTGTGATATATATGTCGCCTGGGCTTAGTTTTGGCGGGAAAGAGCTCGGTATGCTACATTAATATATATATATATATTCTGCTTCGAATTTTTTTTCAGGCCAAGGTGCGGCTGACAGAGGAAGCTAAATTATCATGAAGCCCACGTCTCATTACAACTACCTTTTATCAAGTTCAGATTTTAGAATGAATTAACAATTAATATACAAACTATGCAAGAACCAAAGCATTTAAGGAAGCCTTGGTTAAGCATAAACCATGTATAATTGTGTATGACTCTTTTCCTTTGGTGATCGTTTCGGTAATTGGCCAATCATCCATTGGCAATCCCCAGTGTAGGTGTTGCGCGCCAAGAGAAGAACTTCCTGATTGCACCATTTTAAGGGATAAACTGTTCAGTGCTATTAAGAAGACTGATTGGTACTAGCTTGCACGGCATTGAAAGAAAATCATTTCGCCGTTAAATGGTTTCAGATTGTCACACTTGTCACGTACGCGACGTAGTATAGCCTTACTGTTACCATCATTACTGTATGTTGTTTTAAATATTTAACATGTTAATATTGTCTTTAAATGATTCTTGTACATAGCAATTGCGGTATTTGTCTAGGTCATTTCGAGGACGATGTTTTAGTGACGTCAGCAAAACGCTTACCAAAACGTTTTGTCGATGTTGTTAAATCGGATCCAAAATGTCTTGTTGCTCGTATCATAACGTTCGCCAAACGTTGTGGCAAGATGTTGATCATTTTTTTAAAAGACGGGTTGTTTGATTCGTGGGGCAAGAGATGTGGATCAATTATGTAATATTCTTGTAATCAGTTTACTTTCTTTCAGACATATTATAATCAGTTTACTTTGTTAAGACATATTTACCTTTGTGCATAATGTGACATTGTACAAAGCGTGCAAATTGCTAGAAAAATCAATCTATAAACCCAGTTACGCCATGTTTCGAAAAAAGTCTACAACGACTCCAAAAATTGTCTTATTGGGAATACGTTTCTTTCGTCCATTATGTTTTAGTACATGTTCTAAGGCAGGCACCTCGTGCCGCACAGCTGAATTTTTGGCAAACCTCCTTGGTTTTTACCTTGTACTACTTAATTTTTTTCCACAGTTTCTTCGGCTGACACGCATTAATGGTCGATGGTGGTTTTCGCGCTCAAATACGTGGCGACAATAATCTTGTGTCATGAAAGGTTGCATGTTGTGTATACACATACCGCATTTATACACTTCCTATGCATGTATGTCTGGCAGCCCCGGTGTATTCAGACGGGCGCTTGTATCTGGCAGCAGGAGCGTTCAAACGACCAAATACGGTATGTCAGATTTCCTGATGCCCTATCTGCTTGCAGGATCCAGCGCCTCCTGCAGACCGGCATGGTAGGACGATGGCGCGAAGAGCTGCGGCCAGAAACCAAATGCAATGACGCGAAGGTTGCCATGGCGACACGACCACTCTCCATGTCCGACGTGTCGCTGATCGTCCAGTGGGTGCTGGGAGGCGGACTCGGTTTGGCCTCTCTGGGATTGGTCACCGAGAGAATGTTGAATGCGTTGAGTCAATGAACAACCATTAAGAGCATGTTTTAGCTCGTCAGTTCTAATTTTTGTTATAGAAATTGCCACGTACTTGTTGAATGCCTAAACATGTTAGAAGTTTCCTGTAATGTAAGGTAATATAAGAGTATATACATTTAACACGCACACATTCTGTTGTTTGCTTCAATAACATAATTACACAAATATGTTCGATGTATTATCTGAAATAAGTCCATAATTATTAATATATGCGATCGGTTTTTAGCCTAATTCATTTGTATCTCGTATCTTAAAGTGATGGCTCTCCAATATATACAATCAACCATCTCTTCCCATGACACGATCGGCGGTATATTCTAAAAAGATGGGAAATATCTAGCCATAAAGAAGGAGACGAGCGACTCCCAAAGATGTCAGTCGGCCTGGCGACAATGGTATCCAGGGTTCAAGCCCTGTCTCCATGACGACAATCTGATGAGAATGATGAGTCAATCAGAAGCATGATTGTCTAAGACAATCAATTACATATTGTTTTCGTGATATCTGATTCTTCAGGTAACGTTGTCCTAACCTTGTGAAAACCTCCACTCCCTACTTCTCACCATTTTGTATCTTTCGCGGTTTTGCGAGCTAATTTTTTCTTCGGTTTCTGCTCTGTATTAAATAAAAAGTGCAACCATTTAAAGAATCAAAAATGATGTTTTGGCATAACATCTGGTGCGAGTGACTCCCCCTGTTATGCTGGGCGGCTGAAGTTCCTGATGGTTACTTTCTGCTAATCATCCAGAGAATGCAACGTGTTGAGGAGTGGGTAGGATATCTGTAACAATACGGACACCAACCGAGTCAACCGGCTCATGGCGCTACTTGCAAAAGTCAAATAGGTCATTTAGGTAGCATACGCATTATATATACGCATGATATATATATATACAATATACATACGCATAACATAATATGTGCCCTGATCTCATCCGGGGCGTCTGTTTCATGACACTTATATATTTGCAGTGCCATATGCAGTTGCGGATCCAGGAATTGACAAAAGGGGAGAGGGGTACCATTTATTTAAGTATTATCCAGACTATCCAGACACCCTTCCCTAGGATGAGAAACTTGTGTCGACCGATGGGGCGGTGGGGGGTGGGCGGATCCAATGAGCAACTTGCGACCGGGTGGCGGGGCAAGGTGGTGATGGGAGGGTTGTGGAGAAAGAATGGTCACTGTGCCCCCTTCTTCAGAGAAAGGGAAGGATGGTACGTGCCCCCTCCCCTGCCCCCCCCCCCGGATCCGCCACTAATATGTCGTTGCGGAAAGTTCATAGGCCTACAAGCGGGTTCCAAACCATACAAGTCATAACGCGAAGGATGGGGCGAAAAAATCCCCACACCCACCCACACAAGAGTTAAGGCTAGATCAGGTATACCCCCACCCACGCCACCCCCCACCACACCAAATACCCCTCCTCATCCACACCGCCCCCCACCACACCAAATACCCCTCCTCATCCACACCACCCCCCACCACACCAAATACCCCTCCTCACCCGACCTGGATACCCGCATCCTTCCATACATGATATATATCTGATCGCCGCCACCCTACTACCCATCTTGGTGTTACGGGGGGGTCTGCGCCTCCTGCCCCCCCCTCTCACTACCCCAGAGCCTAGACCCACGTCAGGACCCAAGCTCCCCGCACGGTGCCGCCACACAAGCTCCGCTTTTACCGCTGCTGTCGGCCTGGGGCAAATTTCAACATTCTTGAAAAACGGTCAAATCAAGAATAAAACATAAAAATAACGAGCTCTGAGTATTAAATACAGCAGAAGATATCTTGTACTCTTTCAAAAAAGTTATAACTGTAACTGAACGCTTACTTTTCATCACCTGATACGGCGTGTTATTATCATTTGGCTGGGACCCGGCACTAATTTGTAGAAATGCGCGGTGCATTTTTCCTATCAATTTGCGCAGCGCCGCCCTGGCGAGCGAGTGTGAAAATGCATTGAGGAAGTAGGCGACAACAGAGATATAATGGAGCCCTAGCGGTGTGAGTCGAAGGCAGAGAGTGGTCAGACCCCGTCTACACAAGAAGAAAGTAAGTTTGATAGTTGTGCGCTTGCCCCAGACTGCCGGACGCCGGCCTCCCTGTGTCTACCTATGACGTAGGCTGGACATGGTTAGTCGGGGAATTTCCTTATCTCGTTGGCTTAAATACTGACTGAGGTGACTGATCAGCCTTGTATATATAGAGATGAGGAGAAAGGGGTGGCTGGGGAGTGGAGGGGAGCGGGGTGGGTTAGATCGGGAGCTAGAGGGGACTGCGCTGCGGGTCAGAGCCGCGGAGACATGCCCATGTCAGGGGGAAAAGGGGGTTGGGGGCGGGCAGCCTCTCCCTCCACTGGTCATCCATCTCACCCCCGTGCCCCGGGACAAGCTGAGGGGACGACAGTTGATACCGACGACCGGCGATATTATTCATTCCCCAATCTAAAATTTCAATTCCAGGGGGTCACGTAAACACGTTTCCTTTAATCTCCCCCCCCCACCCCCCGCCACCCCCTCTCCACCTCCCAGCCAGACCCCCATTCACCCCTCACCCCTGCCCCATTTTCCAGCTGGGTTGGCGTCACAAAGGTCGAGCCTTCTGCCATCGGAGTGGCTACCTGGATGGTTTGACTAGCAGCGCTCCCTACCGGAGGGAGATTTCAGGCCTTTGTTCGCCGGCCGCCGCGGGGCCGACCCCGGGCTAAGAGTGAAGGTCACGAAGGTCGAAGGGTTAACGGGACGCTTGTGGAGTCGGACTCAGATTTGTGAAATTGCCGCTAGGATATTATCGACAGCTAGAGATTGAGTGGCCTGCTTTGTCGGCGGTTTTATTCATGAGCGTCCGCTGCGCTGGGGCCGTGTCGCGGAGTAATCCGCTAAATACCGCGGCCGCGGCAAAGTCAGCTCCTGTCACCGGGAGATTTTAAAGGGATTTATTGCTCTGCGCGCCTCCCCCCATGAGGTCTTATAGTGGCTGGTCTATGTTTCACCTCGTGGACTTGACTGGGCCTTCTGTCTTCCAGTTCACAGCGTCCACAGAGACAGTTTAGTTTCAATGTCCATTCAGTCGCCATTGCATGAAGTGTCAGTCCACACATGTATACCGCGAGAACGGATGGTGTTAAGTTAAGCAAACCTTTCCTGGTACATTTTGTACCAGGAATATTGTCACCCTGTTGTTACTGCGTCGGAATTGTTGTATTTTGATTTCAACTCCACGGCCCAGATATATTAACCGGTCCTTTGAGGCCCATAGCAGGGGCCTCCCCAGTGTAGTGGTAAGCGCGCTAGACTGCAGATGAGGTCTCGGGTTCGAATCCAGGCTTGGGTACCTAATCTGGAGTATGTTTCATCCTTCCATCTTCCCGGGAGGTTCCTTGGCCCTGTTTAGCCTTTGTGTTCACAAACACGGCCTAAAACACTAACAGTTCATTTCAACAATTCATTTGAGGCCCATAGCATATGGAATATTACCATGAGCTAGTTGCTCCTATGCTTGCTACCTGCTTGGAATTCCCATAGCGAGACTAATTAAGTCAATGGTATGGTGTAGTATTCGTTTATATATTTGAGTACAAATAAATGAAGTTGAATCTAAATCAACAAGTTATCCTTATTACCCAGAGCTCCAGCTTTCCCAGTGGAATCCGGGGCACATTATGTTCACTGCTAAAGAAGCCGTTCTATGAGAGATATTTTGTTTTTACAATTGCAGCCCTTGATTATATATTCAAGCTGATATCGAAAGTGTTCAAGTAATTAACCTCCACATACTTTGCCATGCCACTCAGCGTTTATTTGGGATGCACCTTTTAACAGTCTGTCCCCATGACCACAAAATCGCGCACTTTTCTCTCGCTCTCCATATGCCCTCTATGATATTACCGCACATCCCCACCGCTGTAGTGCCCCCCTCCCCCACCTACACACGGCATTCATGTTTGCCTGCAACAGAACAATAATCTGGCCGGCTCTTAATCTTCATATATCTGACTTGACCTATCGTACATGATCACGGGTCTTTATGCCTTTGAAAACCAGCTGATTATCTCCAAATGCTTTGTTCCCTCGTCAAAGAAAACTGAGAAATGGCTGCATGACCTTGACCTTGAGTACGAACGCCGAGTCCGAATAACAGGATACGTAATCCTGATGAAAGATCAATAGTCGACGCTACCTATATGATATTGCGGATCTCTTGAATAAATGTCACCGCAGATAATCAGGTCCCAGTGCGGAGATAACTTCCAGGATTTCAACGGTTGTAGTCTCTGATGGTGGCCGGTACGGAATAACAGAATATAAATGTGATGTTAAGCAATGTGACATTTGTTAAGCGCGGTCTGTACACCCTGAAGTCCTGTGTCGCAAACCTGTGTTATAATTAATAAGGATGAGGAAGGCAATGAGTAGGGTGTGTGATCAGTACTGAAAGGGTTCATCTGGGTCAAGGTCTGAATGAATCATTCTCTATGTCACCCCCGCGCGCATTGAAACTCTAGGGCAGGGTGGCGCTACCCACATTTGACATGTTTAGATATATGGCCCTGCATTGTGAATTGCGTGACCAGGGGTGATTCAGACAAAGCTTTGCACGAATTTCCGTTTGTACAAATAGGTGTTTGAGTAGAAATCGTTAAAACGTGTATTTTGGATGGTGATGGATGGTACAGATGCATTATGTGGCTTTGCTGTGGGAATTCCTGCGTGACTTTGTTTTCTTCCTTGTTCCCGATCCTCGCAGCAAGGCACATGAGAATAGCTTACATAAAATATTGTTACTATACAATTATATTTTACGACAATTTTCGTTTATACACGTGTTGCGCCGGGAAGGTAGGCATGTCATCCGTTACGGCGGTGTGGTAAATTTGTGCCACCACATTGCACAAGTTGAAGTGAAAGCCAAATGCACATTGTGAAAGGTGGGACATGAGTGGAATTGACCTGACACATTCTCCGATGGAATTACACGCGAAAGATAGCCGGCCGGGAACACGTGGACCCACAGCCCACCAGAATGTATCATCGAGAGCAAGAGAGAAACAAAGGGCTGGAGGGGTCAGGGCCCGTAAGTTCGAAAGGCGGGGGCCAAATATTTCGCCCCGCTCCATGCTAATGTCCTATTCTATGGCGAAATATTTGGCCCCGGCCGTTTCGAACTTACGGGCCCAGGTCTCCGGACCCATGTGGTGTGACATTGACACCTCTGTGGCTTAGTAATGCCGTCCATCTAAGTGTTGCCCATCTCCATGAGCTAAGCTGCCCCCATCCCTCCTGTCACCTTATCTATATTTTCTTGACCTTTGCGTTACTCGTATAAGGTAAGATTCAGACCTTAAGCTCCTCCCTCCTTCCAAGGGCAACCAGGAGCACTGAAACCCCTTTCCCCCTCCTCACCTCCCATCACCCCCACCCCCTGCTGAGGCACTGCTGCAATGTGCCCCCCCCCCAGAAATGACTACCTCACAGACACCCTCACACCCACCCCAAGAGTTTAGCGGATTTATTCCGATTCCCAGAAACTTGACTCCTGACCAAATCGGGCGCTCGCAGAGGACTCCCGCTCGATTTATGACAGGACTTACGCTTAGCGTCCATCTTTCTTACCCCACGTGTTAATGACTAGATGCGCGCCATTGCCATGGCATCCACATTATTCTAACATAATTCCCCCACGTGGCGTTGAGGAATTCCTTATCTACAGAGGAGCTTGAATAATTTTCTGCTAAAGTTCCGCGAAACGAAAAGACCCAAACTGCCTAATCAGCCCATTGCAGCAAAAAATTGGAAGTTTGATGTCAACGTTTAAGAAAACTGACTGGATCAAATGAGAAGTTTTGCAGCAAATACCGCCATAAATGACCGGCAAACCATGCACATGAAGATCTACTGGACGAGGTGGGCGGCCAATGCAGTTATTTGGCCGCTTGTCAAAGTTACGAGAGGGCGATTACAGAAATACAGGCGTCACTGCCAAGGAAAGGGTCACAGGCAAAAGCAGAAGTGCCATTCGCTAAGAGTACCGCGACTGGCTCAGGCTGGATGATTTTGAATGGAGGGTGTCATTTTACTTATAATAAATCAACGGTTTCAAAAGGCGAATGGAAATTTAGAGCTATTTTCCCCCGCCATTCTCCGTCTCAGAAATACAATACTGGAAGCGGATTTAACGACATATCGCCTGCTTGTCGTAATCATCATTTACGGCAGCCGTTATTGGGTTTTAGATGTCGTAAAAATGGGCCACTTTCCTTCCGCCTGGACACATCTTTACCGCGATGGGAACAAAGGCAAGTGGTGCGGGGATGGATTGGGGGGGGGGGGGGGGGTGCGTGCAAATGGTTGGTAGGATTAATAGGCCTATGTGTGGCCTACATTGAGACTCTGCTCGGGCTCGGGTTGTCCCACGGGTCAAGATTGAATAGATCACTGGCTTAATATCCTTTCCCAGTGATCGCATGGTTGCTTCCCCTTGAAACACCGGGCGCAGTCAGCTTATATGCTATGCCCCCGCCCCCACATACCCTTACCCTCCGCTTACCCCACCCACCACCCTCACCTAACACCAATGATGGCCGGAATATGATCCGTCTGGCTTAAACAATTGTTGCTGGGCGAGGGACTGGTCATAATGTCCAACTTGACTGACAACTGGGTCATTTTCTATTTAGCATTTACTTGTCCCCATGACGTCACACTACAGTATAGACTTATTTACTAACGTGAAACATGCGCATTAGCATACCAAGCAAATCACTAAATGAGTACAATATCATGTGAAACTGATCAAAGACGAGAATTGCACGAAGTCATGATATCACACAACCAGTGTTGTGTGTCGCAACGGAAAAATTACCTCTTGACCCCGCCTCACCAATCCGCTTTGGCGATATCCTCTGCTTTCTCGACCAATACACACATTGAAATAAATGACAGCATGTTAGCAATCGTCCTCGTGGCCTCCATTATAAAATGCCAATATTACAGACATATATATTGTTGCTGTATGGAATGTTTGAGCACGTGCCTCAAATTAATTATTGCTGTCCAGACACCATAGTTAAACCACAGATCTCTCTCGCCTTTCCTTTTGATATTTACCCACTCACCCGAGCAAAATCCCAACTCCTGGTGTGTAGACAAATACTTCGCATATATACAGCCGTACGGAATCTGTTGAGGTACAATTATGCATACAGACCGCAGGGGGACAAGGGACTTATACTCGCAGGGGGCTTAAAACACTTGTCAAAGGCGTTGTCCTCCATCCTGTTCATCATTATTCGTCTTTGTGACCAAAGCAATAATATTAATTGTCTCATATATATGGTCTATAAGGTAAAATACTACCAATTGGCCACAAAAACTGCCCAAAAGACCGGCATTTCATTTCATTTTCTTTTTTGCGAGGACGGCACGGTCAACCTCGTGATAGATGCATGGATTGGTGTTGCATGCCACGTTTGTGCATACAATGGGCTGAACTGGGCCATCATGCTGCCGCGAAGTGCATGATTCCATATTCGGAAGAGGCGAGAATAAAACTGAAGATCTGGTAGTGACATTGGTGGCATATTTATTATATAAAGAATGGTTAGTGTCTGTCAATGATGACAAACCACGTCTTTGGGAGAATTCTATAAGGTTTTATACTCACGAACTAGCATCAAGGGCATCACTGTATGCAAACACGATTAAACAGCAAGATACCATAAAGCTACTAACGCAATTATCCGTAGAATATAGAAAGTAATCTAGCATACACAAAATAATAGTTATTATTTATGTACCAGCAACGTGCTATACCACCTGATTGTATTATATTTCTCTTTGTGAATAAACTTTTATTAAAACAAAAACAAAAAACAAAAAATCTGAAGAGGCAGTACCAAACGAACATACACGTCCGGTCATAGTATAGATGGTTGGTTGGCATCCGTCCGTCTGCGAAAGACGATGGATTTGCAGCTTTGTTTTTGGTTTAAGTTATACGATTCGTAACGCGGCATTTACGCTTACCACAGTCATCGCAAAGGTGACCTGTCGATAGATCCATGTTTGATCTCGCTGGTGGAGGCCTAGATTGGCGTTTCAAGTCCAGTTTCACAAACCAAAGCCCGTCGTGGTGGGCCATTCCGTCACGCACGACACGTGCCCATCCCCTCTTTTGGGATGCCAGATCCTCCCAAGAATCTGGATCAATGCCGAAACCAATGCTCCAGATTCAGACGCTGTATATTATCGACGATGGTTGGTTGTATATTCAGTTTTCAACTGAATTGGCCCCTATTATCGCCTCTAATCGCGGCCATGACGCGCGGTTGGCATTTTTTTGTATCGTATAGTATGGCAATGTATGGCAAGCCAAAGATTTTTTATAAATAAATGGATTTTTAAAAATATTTTTTCTCTCTTATGCTTCTTGTTTCCCTTCGTATACGTTACCATAGATAAGCGTAGATCATATCGCGTCAATGGGAGAAGGAAGGGAAAGTTAAACCACGTCCCCGGGGGTAAACCCCTATTATTTTGCCAAGAATTTAAGAACATGGGATATTTTTCCTGCGACCACACAGACATGGCCACAGCAGGGCGCGAACGACCGATCCACGTGCCGTTAGGTTCTCAGGTGGCCATTATATTATATTATATTATATTACATAGGATGGAACCCGGGAGTGGTGGCCCTAGCTGACTGCGTAACCCACTGAGCTATGGAGTGTCTGGTGCGCGTCACGTGTATGATGTCGCTACTGGCAATAGACGGGTCCATTATGACGGATTGGATTGAGACTGGTTTTGCAAAGTGGGCAATGCGTTGGCTTTTTGAATGATCCTCGCCCGGCCAGCCAACGTGCTGTTATGGCAGGAATGGCATGGAACAGAGGGGGTAGAGTGGGCAATATAACTCCCTACGCGCTGCGAAAAAACACTTGAGATTTTTACCCTGTACAAAAGATTGGTATATGTGGGATTGGAAGCATGTACCGGCCACTTGGTCTGGCGTAGCAGAGCATGCTCGGCCAATGCGCTACCAGCTAGACCACTGGCTTATTGACCCACTTGCCCGATCGTGCCGGAGTTCCAGGGTTGGACAAGAGGAGCGGGTTAATACCTTGGAACATGGCTGCCACGCCCCCCTTTTTTTCAAAGTATAGCATGTTCTTCTCAGTCTAGACTTGAGCTCAGCCGTCGCTCAGGAAATGAACCCAAAATCCCCAAAATACACCACGGTACGAAGCCAATTCTACGGATATCCCCATTATCGCCCATGGATACCGTCAGCAATTAAGTACTAAGACCACGCGCCCGAGGTCAGCGCCCTCCTATTACTCCCACGAAAGGCCAATCGCCCCCAAATGGCCCATTCTCATTTCCAGCCCGATTTTGCAAGTACCGGAAGTAGAGCAGACCTTTCCGGAAGTGACATACCTGGTGGTGACTGCGATGACCCGGATTGCCGATTAATACGGCGATGTCGGGCAGCGTGCTACCTGGTGGGGGCGGGGTGGGGTGGGGGGGGGGCAGTCGGTCCTTGGTCACCGGTGGCCATCGGTCTGTCCATCTCCCCGTGGTAATGACCAATTTCTCCTCCCACAGCGGAGCCAAGAATTACAGAGATTAACGTCCGGTTGGCCTTAAATGGGCCGCGGGAAGGTCATCGTTTGGACGCCATTTTCGAAGCTCGGTAGTCACCGAGGGCAGCCATAGCTAGCTAGCTCCCAGGCCCGCTTGACGCTGTTATGTCAATGTGTAACCACAGGTGGCCTGAAACACGAATTTATCTAACCACCCGTTCACTACATTGTTGCTATTTTATTAGCTTGTTGATGACTTATTTGGGTAATTTAATGCGTTGATTACTTTATTTTATTATTATTTTCAATGGTATTATTATTTTCATCTTCATTATTCTGTAGATCTTTATTAATTTCTTCATCTTTATCATTCTTCTCATCTTTATTATTCTTTTTAAGTGTATTATTTTTTAAAACTTTATTATTTTTTTTATCTTTATTATTATTTTATTTATTATTATTATTGTTACATATATCTTTATTGTTGATTTGATCATCACTATTGATTTCATCTTTATTGTTATTTTCGTCGTTAACGGTATTTTATTACATTTTATGAGGGTTTATTTTTTTTTCATCTTTATTAATATTTAAATTTTCATTATTATTATATTTATCTTTATAGTTATTTTGGCCATCAATATTGATTTCATCTTTATTGTTATTTGCGTCGTTAACGGTATTTTTATTACATTTTATGAGGGTCTTCAGGCAAGGACGCAATCAACGTGGATACCTGTTAATACTACTGTATGATAGATACATGCAAGTATTATGGACGCTTTCATTGACTCCAATGGCAGTGAAGTGTGTCGCTTCTCATCGTTTGATGTGAACAGAAGGACGGATGAGCTACGGTCAATGCATCGCAAACCACATCATTAGGACAAATAATTTACATACCTCGAAATGTAATCTGTCTTTCTGGTCGTAAAATATTAATATGAATTACTGCATTAACAATAATATGAATCACATCCGAAATGTTTATTCAATTTTGTTAACGGGGGATGAATGACCCCTGTATCAGATGGTCGCTGTTAACTACTGAACGATCATCCAACATTATTGAGCGGGCTAATTATTCTGTAGGATCTAAAGACCCGCTTGTTAACTATAGTAATATTAATTGTATCACTAAGATAAATGATGGGGATAAGGAATGCTTTGAGGACACTCTAAAATGATTACACTCAAAAATCAGGTCAAAGTAAGACAAGGAAACTGAACTCCAGAATAACACTGCTTTCTCAGTGCGTTCGCTGAGCCCAAGCTCCCCCTCCCCCCCCCCCCACCTCCCACCGCCTCCCACTCTCCCACCGCCACACACTCCAATCCATGGCCGAGTATCGACACGCGATGCCTGTCTCATACTGTGCGGTCTGGCACGATATAGCCTTACAGGCTGAAAGTCCGGTTAAACCACAATCAAATCAAATCACATTGTGCGGTAGGTCATTTAGCACTCGAATGTGCCAAGAACGCGATCCAACAATTCACAATGCCTCGGGCAGCACAAAAAGTCGAATTTTATCCAATAGAGCGACCCGCGTAAGATATATGGATCTGGCGTTTTTCTTCAGCAATTCCACCCGGTTGACATCTGAAGAAATACGAATCACGGAACCAGACGTGACTTTGCACCGGAAACTGATCACGTAGCAAATGTCGTCTGCTTCATCTTGCCGGACTACGGAATAGAAAAAACCTATTTTCGTAAAATCTATAAGAGAAAGGAAACAAATCAAAGGAAATCAACTTTCAACGTGTCCCGCATGGTATCCACTGGACATGTAATTGCTCATACGAATCGTGACTTAAAACCGTAAGTCTCGATTTCTTTCGCTGCTTTTATTTCTTGTGGCGCAACAACAAAACATACAAATCAAATATCAATGAATGTAAATGGAAGGAACAGTCGTTTTGACAAATAGAAGATATATTACATTAGCAAGAAATAAATGATGCATCATAGGAGTATGAAGTATCCGGTTATGTCACGGCCAAAAGCAAATTAGAAACATGTATCAACAGGATGATGTCCACTTCCTTGGGAATAGATGCCATATTTCCGCATTATATTTTTCTGGCAGCATCTATTTCTGGTATATTGAGGCTACATTGTAGTGGGAGATGGATTGGTTGATTCTATATTCATCACGCTTTAACCGCTTTTTGGTCATATCGCGTTAATGGGAGAAGGAAGGGAGAGTGGAGCCATATCCCCGAGGGTAACCCCCTCCTCTTTGCGAAGAAGGACATGGGATCTTTATCCTACGACCACACAGACATGGCCAAAGCGGGGCTCGACCCACCGATCCACGTGCCGTTAGGCTCTCAGGTGGCCAGAGCACCCGTTGTCTGCAGCGTTCATTATGAAATTGCACATGGAAATTGAGTGCATTCTTTATTCACTGTCATGTTACAAGACAATGCATTATCTTTTTAAATGGATGTCCCGAGTAATGCGTGAGTTATGCTGAAACACTTGTTTACCTTAAAACGAAAGAGCGAACCCCGGATTTAATCGATAGAGCCAATTCCACCTATCTGTCATGATGTAGTCAGAACCTGCATTATGATTGAAGTGAGTGGGCGACCCATTGCTTAAAACATAATGTAAAACGTACGTATTACTCGGGAAGCGCAATTGATAAAATAATCGATTTAATGGTTTATAACGTGGAAGATGAACCTCGTTGGTAATGAGCAGAAATAATGATCCTTTGCAAGAGATTAATTCATAAGTACGTTACAGACCCGCTGTGGTACATTCCCCAAATTGAACGGTTGACGCCACCCCAGCTCATTATTCGACTGGCACATACAGACGGCTGTGTCGACACTTGTGCCTTCAATTTAATCAAAACTGCTGGGCAATCTCTTAATGAAGGCAAACTTCACTTTGCCTAATGGAGAAACGACTCCGTCGATTTGAGACACTATCATAGCGACAAATGGAACTATGAGAGAACATCTTCACCTAATTAACAGAAGGATCAGCCATCGGCACCGAAACGCCGTCCGACCAATTTGAAAACTGTTGCTGTTCTAGGAGGGAGAGGGGCTTAAGTCAAGTGCTGAGCCTCTCGGAGACAGCGGCTCGTCGAGCTTTGTGCCGGGACTTTGTGAGGCATTAATATAACTACGGTAAGAAAAAAACAACGCTTGTGGATGCTGAGATGATGGGCCAGCAAACCCCGGACTATACATGAAGCTGCTTATAAAGCCACCACAAACCCCGTTCTGGCACAGAGACTTGGCGTTGCACTGAAAGAGGGGCGTTCTGCTTACTCTTGCTTCGAGTCGAGAACGACTTACACGGACGTCGCGAGAGAAATAAAACCTTAGGTTAAAACCGATGACATTTCGGGACACGCCTGGACTTCACCTTACAGAGAAAACCCTTCTTTTTACTCCTTTTGGTCCTTATTACGTTATTGCATTGGCGCCCGCGCAAAACTTGTCCGACCTTTTGTTGGTAGGTCTTGAAAGGTAGGTTTTTTGCGACATGAAGGAAGCACAGAGAGGGTTGGAGCGAAATCTCCTGCATGTGGCGGTGTCGAAATCATTGATTGACCCTGGTATTAAATGTCATTAGAGGCGAAGGATCTGTCGCTGTTTTCAGGCAGCCACATTGTCACAGTCTGTCATGGTATGGTCGCTTTACCATTTATATTATTGGATAGTATGTGGTAAAAATGTGATTTTGATACAAGACGCTGCGCTTGCTGTACTTTCGGTCTACTGACCAAATGCAAAGCGACTGAAATTAGCCAAACTTTCGTTCTCATCAAATCAGGATCCGAGATCCAACTCTCCGCTCATCCCTGTAACAATGACGGCTGGTGTCACGTGATCAACACGTGTAAGGTGACAGGACACTCTGAAGTCACAGGGGCATGACTGTAGCACTGACATTCTAACATTAGAAACTGAGCGAAGGGAAGTCAAAGTTTTGTTTGTTTTTCAATCCCATTTGGTGCCTTTCCGCTCTTAAGGTGCGGTCTGCCAAGCGTAAACCCTCCAGCAGCGTTCGCCTTGACAATGCGATAATGGGCCACGGGTTGGATGGTGTCCATGGCAAATACATGTTATGAATACACAATATCTGACGGCTCTGCTCCGAACAACGGTATAGCCAAGGCTTTTTTTGGGAGGGGGGGGGGGGATCCTGCAGGAGTTATCCTTCCCAAAATTAATGCAAATGCACATCAACATCGGGTCCAAGACGCTCAATACTTTAGACGACTAACATGTACTACACTGATGGATTCACGTAGGCTAATAATAGGCGATGAAGTACACACTTATATTATTACCACAGCCTTCGTGTCCGTCTCTCTGTAGCAGTGACAAGTGTGGATGTTAGGACGGACGGAGGTCACGGTGGGACAAAACACTTGGGGTATTGCGGCTATGCGATGGTGACCCAACTGCACCAGTCCCGACCGGGCGGGTGTCTACGGGCCCGCCGGACGCTGCTCGCATATGCCTCAGTGGTCCATTCCGCCTCGATGCACGAACCGTTAGAGCTGGAATGTTTATGGGCGGATACATGATATAAATTGGCGATTTCGCAACTCACGGTCATTTAGTATTACAATTCTCAGTTCACGATTAATTAAAAATCATTGATCACGGCGGTCGGCTAATATCTCATTCCCAGTTCACGAAGAACTATTTTCCTCATTCCCAGTTCACGATGACCCCTTGCCACCACCCCCCCCCCCTCCCCCACCTCACGTATGGAGAAAAGAGAAATAGGAAGGGCTGCTATTTAAGTGACATGCATGGAGTACTTGATCATCTTGTATGGCTTAATTAAGCATTTCGTGAGTACAGAACCTTCACGACTTTATCCTTTTGTGCCGTTTGTTCATCAGATACATGTCGAGTGATGTCCGCGCCCAGTCAGCGGGTTCAGTGGAAGGTTTTGACATCCTTACATCGGCCGCTGCTGCGAAAAAAAGTGTTGTTTGACGCCCCAAGGCAGAAGTAATACCCGGTTCAGTCAGTGCTGTCGACACCGCCACCTTCATGTGATTTAGCCCCAACCCGTTCAGAGCTTCCTTCATGTCACAAAGTAAAAAAGTAAAAAAGGTCTAACAAGTTTTACGCAGACACCAATGCAATGAAGGAATGAGAACAATAAGTAGAAATGGATGGTCTTTTATTGCAATGTTTCTAACCGTGGCTCGAAATACAACAATTTTCACTCAATATCGCCCTCTTTTGTTCATGAGGTATAAATACGTCGTCCACTCACGAGAGAAAAGTAATCAGAGCGCTGGTTTTTCAGTAGTAGGTTCGCTATGTCTCTCTCCTAGAATGAGGCCTCTGGGTGACTAAATATCCGGCAGGTGGCAGTGTCAATGGTGATATAAGACCATTAGACCAGTGTAAAAAGCAATCACATCCTTAGCGATCCTGTCGTAAACTGAACAATGCTGAGGCGCGTGCGAAATGTTAACTTAATGTAGCATTCGTGGGCGATAATTAGGTTTCTAGCCCCAGTTAACCAGTGGTGTTGTTGTCGACAAGTCAACATGCCTGATATAGCCATTGCGACCACTATGGCACCCTAATAACCAGACATTTTTGACAAGACAGGAGCAGATTTTATTTCTCATTCATCTGCCTATTAAAGCGGGTGTCCAACCTAATTTAATCGCGATCTGCACCGAAAGTTTACAACTTAAAGTTAAATTGGCGAGTGTTAACACTTCGTTTCGGCCGACTGGTAAGGACAAAAAAATTAAGGCAACCCGCCCCCAGCAATGTCGAGCAGAGCGCCATTTTGCCGGTAGCAGTGACGCGTATTGTGACTATTCATGTGGCACCGCCTTATGTTATCACTCGCGTAGAGATAGATCAGGGTCACAATTTACAGATGAACAGCGGCAGTTCCAAGCCGTGCAGTAGCACATGATCTTAGTGTTTCATGGAAATGTACCATTAAAACAAATTGATATACTTCTTGCGACGATTGACTCCGCAACAATGCCAGAATTTGAGTTAGAATCGCAGCTCTTTATACTAGCGATGATCACGCTCTCTTGTTTTGCTCACACAATAGGCGCAATTTCCGGTTTGAATAAATTAGAGTATCGCCTCCTGATTGGTCAATCGCGGACACACCTCCAAAAAGGGCTGCCGCCTGGGTAGGCGGCGAAATCGTGCCCGGCGGTCACTTCTAAATTTCATTGTGAGCTATAGATAGAAAGAAAAAATCTGTAATTTGGATGATAGATAGTTCGGTATTATATGAATCGGTAAAGCAGCGTTAGAGGCCAGGCTGGCGGTTCCCTTTAAGTAACAATGCGTACGGGTGATTGCTCAATGTTTTTCACTTCCTAGTTCCCCGTTGGTATAGGAACTGGGCGGCCCATCAGCACGAGTTGGGCTCGTGTGTCTCACAATGTACTCAGGTCAGGTAACCTGCAAAGATCAATGATATGCACATAATTTTTCGGATTCTGGGGATTTGTTTATCATCCTAAGAAGAACGGTCCAATTGTTGAAAACGCAACCACTTTACTTTACAGCAAAAACCATTCTTTTACATTTTTGCTCATTTCCCTTACTAATTTATGACATTGGCGTCCCCTTGAAACACTTTTTCTGCTGAGACTCAGAGAGGCATGAAGGACGCACTGGACGGCTCCGGGCTAAATGGCGGCGGCGGTGTGGGCGGCACTGCCTGACATGATTAGGGTCTGGAAGGAGTAAATGGCAACACGCGACACAGGCATATTTCAAATATCGACACTCGACATTGACCCCCAAATTAAAAAAAATTAGGGTCTAAAAAAGTGACATTGACACAGATTTTTGAAAATGCGACACTGAACACTGGACCACCCCCACCCCCCTTCTAGACCCCTGATATATGATGTCATTAATGGTGCAAACCTGGCGCTCCCTTATGAAAAAGTACTATGGTCCATAACTATAGTAATACTATAGTTTTCATAACTATAGTAAATCGGTGGTAATTTCGTGCCCAATAGTACTGTACTATAGTATTACTATAGTAATACTATAGTTATCTAGATTATAGTAATACTATAGTTATCTAGACTATAGTAATATTATAGTTATCTAGACTATAGTAATACTATAGTTATCTAGACTATAGTAATACTATAGTTATCTGGACTATAGTAATACTATAGTTATCTAGGCTATAGTAATACTATAGTTTTTTATAACTATAGTAAATCGGTGGTAATTTCGTGCACAATAGTACTGTACTATAGTATTACTATAGTAATACTATAGTTATCTAGACTATAGTAATACTATAGTGATCTAGGCTATAGTAATACTATAGTTACCTAGACTATAGTAATACTATAGTTATCTAGACTATAGTAATACTATAGTTATCTAGACTATAGTAATACTATAGTTATCTAGACTATAGTAATACTATAGTTACCTAGACTATAGTAATACTATAGTTACCTAGACTATAGAAATACTATAGTTATCTAAGCTATAGTAATACTATAGTTACCTAGACTATAGTAATACTATAGTTATCTAGGCTATAGTAATACTATAGCTATCTAGACTATAGTAATACTATAGTTACCTTGACTATAGTAATACTATAGTTATCTTGATTATAGTAATACTATAGTTTTGTAAGCCATAGTATCACTATCACCTGAAATACCATAGTACTATAGTGTATATAACTATGGCAGATATGGCACAGGCCCATGTCATGGGGTATCAGCTTATCCAAAATGATGACAATAGTACTGCAATAATAAATCATGGTATTTTTGTCATATCATATCACCATTTGTCATTGCACCTATACAAAATCATTTTATAGTGCATGTATAGATATATGTACACATCAACCACAAATATTGCAAAAGACATGCATTTTGTCATTTTATCTCTTTTATTCATACTTTTGGTTTTATGCACTGGTATACTGGTAATCAGAAATTTGAGTTAGAAATCAGAAACATTTTCCATGTAAAAATATTCTGGTATTGTTGCAAACTGCAATAATATAATAACAAACAAACATTGTATAATATGGAGCTCAAATTCATCACTTTTAAAGATATTATTGAAATACCAAAAGGTATACATGCAGCGTCTTTGGGAATCATTGGTGACTCTGCAAATATTAAATATAATAGAAATTGCAGTGATTTCATAAGAAATAACTGTATGTATGCATATACAATTTGTCATAGATACCGGCCCATGTACTCGCATAAATAAAACTTGAACGCCAAAGGCATATCAGATCAGCATCTTTGGGAAGCATCAATTGATGACTCTCTGCACATATAAAATATAATACAAATACATTGATATCATCAGCAACTTCTGTATGTATATTCATATACAATTTGTTGTAGATACCGGCACATGTACTCGAATAATTGGGTAGGCCATTTTTTTCTTTTCTACTAGATAAATTCCAAGCTGGAACTGAATATACCCAGTAGATGAAATCCCAACTGGGCAAGCCTATAGCATGCAGGACAAGTACTGACACAAGTTTGAATTTGTGCAAGTCTCTCCCCATGCACAGCCATGACGCCAGCATTTACAACTCCCATTAATTGGGCCAGCCCCACTACCGCTGTATGGGTCATAAAAACCTGCCTCTCCCCCAACTTTGTCGATGCGCAACGGCGCACACATGTGGCAAGTAGTGTTGCCGGCATGTGTACTTCTCTGCCGATGGAGGAGGGTCCAGAAGCCATAAACTAGGCGAGGCTCTTGTTACAAGACGCAGGTATCCACTGGCCGGGGTGAGATGGGTGCAGTGGGAAGTCCTCTTTGACTGCTGACTGCATAGGGCGCGGACCCACCCCGTCGGCTTCGAGCCCCTCCATCTGTACGCTCTGCTCTATCATGGGCTCCATGATAGCATCCCATCCCCATCTCTTCGTACATACACACGTCTCTAAGAGCGAAACAAGCAAACCTACCTGTTTCAATGTCACACCACGTATCATGGCCGACACAAATTCTTACCCTGTAATTGTACTTGGAGCGTGAATGCGCTGATTACAAAATACAAACCTGACGCCCATTTACACCGATAAACAGCGAGATTTGACACCCGTTTACAACGGCGATCGATTGTATATGTTACCAATGAATAAAAGATGGATACTTTTAAATTTAATTTCAATAACGTTATAGCTTTTAATGCCGACCGAAACGCAGTTCTCTTCGCGGTTTTTCACTTAAGATTATTATTTCAAGAAAAGGTAAATAACGGACCGGCGGGGCGCACAAAGAAGCAGGTGCATTCAAACGCCCCTGCCACTGTGCAGACCGGTTGGCCCAGTCGGTATCAAACGTCGCACGTTTGATCGTGTTTGATTGCGCGTTCAATACCTCATATTGAGGCAAGACCATAGTATAACTATACAGTAATCCCACGGTAACAAACTGTTTAAATACTGTAGTATTAGTATGGTGGGTATAGTAATAAGCTACTACATTACCTACCATCGTAGTTCCAAGTATAGTATTACTATGGTAGGTATTATAATATTATTGTACTCCTAGTAAAACAATAGTAATCCTATAGTAACTACCATCGTAGTACCTATAATACTTCTACTGATACTATAGTAATACTATAATACTTCTACCAATACAATAGTAATATTATATATATATACTCCGAATGATACTATAGTAATACTATAGTACTCCTTGTGAAACTATAGTAAACATAAAGTAACTGCCATCAGTCCTGCTAACTATAGTATTACTATGAAACCTATAGCAATACTATAGTATTCCTAGTGAGACTATAGTATTCCCAGTAAGACTATAGTAGTATTATAATATTCCTAGTAGTAATACTAGTAGTAATACTATGAAAACTATAACAATACTATGCCAAGCCCAGTGAGACCACAGTAATCCTAGTGAAACTATAGTAATCCTAGTGAATCTATAGTAATCCTAGTAAAACTATAGTAATCATAAAGTAACTACCATAGTATTTCCAAACAACTATAGTATTATTATGAAAACGATAGTAGTACTATAATACTCCCAATGAGACTATAGTAATCCTATAGTAACTACCATAGTAATTCTAAACAACTATAGTATTATTATGAAAACTATAGTAATACTATAGTACTCCTAGTGAGACTATAGTAATCCTATAGTAACTACCATAGTATTTCTAAATAACTATAGTATTATTATGAAAACTATAGTAATACTATAGTACTCCTAGTGAGACTGTAGTAATCCTATAGTAACTACCATAGTATTTCTAAACAACTATAGTATTATTATGAAAACTATAGTAATACTATAGTACTCCTAGTGAGACTATAGTAATCCTATAGTAACTACCATAGTATTTCTAAATAACTATAGTATTACTATACAGGACGTAGTAATACTATGAAAACTATAGTATTCCCAGTGAGACTATAGTAATTCTAGTGAAACTATAGTAATCCTATAGTAACTACCATAGTATTTCCAAACAACTATAGTATTATTATGAAAACTATAGTAATACTATAGGACTCCTAGTGAGACTATAGTAGTCCCATAGTAACTACCATAGTATTTCTAAATAACTATAGTATTACTATGAAAACTATAGTACTACTATGAAGACCATAGTAATACTATAGTATTCCTAGTGAGACTATAGTAATTGTATAGTAACTACCATAGTATTTCCAACTAACTATAGTATAACTATATAAGACATAGTAATACTATAGTAATACTATGAAAACTATAGTTCTACTATAGGATAACCATAGGATATTTTCATAAGGGCTGGCTTGGTTACAGTATGTCTTGTTTTGGTAATTTCAGCAGGTATATTAATTACAGGGTGTTTTTGTAAAATAGGAATTGGCAAGCTAAACGATGGCTTAATCAAGGCCAACAGTATGCTTGCACAGCTAAGCAGACATTACG